>JAQNCB010000013.1:8332620-8344358 GCA_030068295.1 Euristhmus nudiceps
ATTCATTCATTCATTCATTTTCTGAGCTGCTTAATCCTAATTAGGCTCACGGGGAGGCTGACGCCCATCTCAGCCGACTCTGGGTGAGGGCAGAGCACACCCTGGACAGCTCACCAGACCATAAAAACTAACAAACTGACATACATATCACTCAGCAAATGGTCGAATCATAAAGTCAAAATCTTACATTTTAAAGTGCCTTCAAAAAGTGAAGAAAAGAAAAGAATTGGTCAGACTTTTTGGATTAGACTCCTTTTACTGAGGAACAAAACAAAATCAACATTCAGTCCTGTTCAGTCTGAGATCAGAGTATATACTGTGTTGAACTAAGTTTACGGAAATATGGAAGTAGCTCATGTTCCTAATGAGCAAACCGGGGGTGACAATGGCAAAAACAACAAAAAGAAAAAAAAAAAGCCTGTAAGAAAACACGAAGAAGAAACATCAAGGGAAACTCGACTTACCAGGGAACACATCATGTTCTGGAGGCAGGATAGTGTGATTTTAACTCATTTCAGTACACAGAGTACACATAGTACAGAACTTTAAATACCATCAGAATAAAGTTAGGTGCTTTTATGAGATGACTTTGAACATGAAAAAGAAATGGGAGGAAATCAGTATATAATACAGTACAATGGATTCGGTTCTCGATCTCAGGAGAATTCAAACCTCCTATACACAGAAGGTGATGAGGATGTCACTCCATAGTCCTCAAGATAGAACGTCAAGGCGCCTTTTCAAATCAGTGACATTTTCCAGAGCCTGAGGGATCGATTAAGCCTGCGGCATGTACACTACGCAGAAACATGGGGGGGGGTGCTAAAATAACATGAAACAATATAAAATTCTCATGGATTATTTCTTACATATTTTAAATCCTGATGGATGAAGGTGAGCTCCAAGACAAGTTGAGTTTTTTTTAAGTTAAGACAATACTAATATGTGGAATTGCAGTATAAAGAAAATCAAGCTAAAATTACATTTTTAAAGTTTATGTTTGCATATTTTATCCATGACAGAGGCAGATCAGGTGAGGTTTGTTCTTTAAGGTGATCCAAATACTGTAAATGCCTTTTGAGCTTGATCCTTGAAGGTGTTTCTGTATATTCTAGACTGAAATCACAAGAAAAATCTGCAGCCAAAGACCGGTCGTTAAGACGTTAAATGCTGCCTGAGGAAGCCACTGCAGCCCTACAGGATTGTTTTGACTCTACAGACGGGGAAATATTCGGAGAAGAGACAGACCTGGAGGGTCACACATCAGCTGTGGTCTCTTACATAAACTACTGCACCGAGAACATGACCACAACAAGGACTATAAAAGTGTTCCCGAACCAGAAGCCATGGGTTAACAGTGAGATGCGCACCCTGCTTAGAGCACGGGATGGGATGATGCCTTCAAGTCAGGAGACCAGCAGGCTTACAGAAAGGCACGTTAGGTCCTGAGGAAAAAAGCTAAGTGCAAGTTTAAACATCTCATCGAGGAGCACTTTGATGAAAACAACACCAGGAACATGTGGAAGGGAATCAAAACACTCACTGGCTACAAGGACACGCATACGTCAGCAGACTCCTCGGACAGCAATCTATCAGACACCCTGAACCAGTTCTTCGCTCGCTTCAACCAACACAATGGAGATGCGCACACCTGCCCTGCTCTTCCAGAGAGAGGCGACGACCCCATCCAGCTGCAGCAGCACCAGATGAGAGCCTCCCTGTGCAGAGTCAACGTGAGGAAAGCGACTGGTCCAGATGGAGTAACAGGAAGGGTAAAGCATGTGCAGATCAACTAGTAGGGTTTTTTTACCACCATCTTTAACCTCTCGCTACTGCAATGCATGGTTCTCACCTGCCTCAAAACAGCCACCATCATTCCAGTGACAAAGAAGAGCACAGTAAGCTACCTGAATGACTACTTCCCAGTTGCCCTAACCCCCATCATCACCAAATGTTTCGAGAAAGATGTCTTGTCTCACATTAAGGCTTCCATCCCTGCTGATCTCAATTCGCATCAGTCTGCATACAGAGCAAACAGGTCAACAGAGGATGCCACCAATAGAGCACCCAGCCCTCACACATGTGTACAGCAGCAACTCCTATGTGAGGATGCTGTTCGTAGACTTCAGCTCCACTTATAACACAGTCAAACCACATAAACTGGTTCTGAAGTTGGGCAATCTGGGCCTAGGGAACTCCCTGTGCTCACTGGACTTTCAGAACAACAGACCTCAGAATGTCAGGATAGGAAAACACATCTCCACTCTCATTCTGAACACTGGAACACCACAGGGGTGTGATCTTAGCCCCTTTCTCTTCTCTCTCTTCACACATGACTGCTCCTTCTCTCACACCAGCAACACAATCGTCAAATTCGCCGACGACATCACCATCATAGAATTGATTACGGATAACAACGATTCAGCCTAGAGGATGGAGGTCCAGCATCTGCGGCGATGGTGCAACAACAATAAATGGAACTCAACACACCCAAAACCAAGGAGATGATACTACACTTCAGGAGATCTAAACAAGCTGAGCACTCTGCCCTCTATATCGATGGAGAGGAGGTAGATAGGGCAGAGTGCTTCAAGTTTCTTGGAGTCCTCATCTCTGCTGACTTCATCTAGATCACAAACTTCTCCCACCAGGAAAGCTCAGAAAGCTCCAACAAGTCCATCTACCCCGACCCATACTGACAAACTTTTACAGCTCCACCATTGAGAGCCTCCTGACCTACTGCTATACAGTGTGGTTTAGTATCTGTACTGCAGAGGACAGGAAGCCCTTGCAGTGAGTGGTGAGGACGGCAGAGCGGGTCATTGGAAGTTCACTACCCTTCCTCAGTGACATTTACACTGACAGACTTCAGGGGAGAGCCAGTGGAATTATCAGAGACCCCACACACCCTGGATGCCCACTTTTCTCTCTTATCCCCTCAGGAAAATGGTACATGGCACTAAAAACAAAAACTAACAGACTCAAGAACAGTTTTTTATCCACAAGCTTTTAAACGTGTAACCCCACCACCACCACCATCACACAGATTGGCTGAATAGTCATCATTCAGACCATCTTCCTGGACGGTACAATACTCATTTTCAAGTACAATACGCATGTTTAGAGTAGATTGTCATAACATTTAGCACCATGCACCTTATAATTCAAGCTCTATCTCCTACCCATTGGATATCATGCACCGTTATCATATCACTCACTCTTCTGTGTATATGTGTATATATGGAAGATACATAGGTGTATATCGGATGTGTGTATGTGTCTATAGGTGTACATGTAGGTATATGTGTATATATGTATGCAGGTATATGCACATGTATAGATTATGTAGTCCCTTAGTTGTCTTTTGTCCACGTGCTGCTAAACAAAAGAGCTGTCGAATGGATTTTTATTGTTCATACAACATTTGACAATAAAGATTTCTTTATCTTTATCTTTAAAAAACCTAAAACATAATTTTAATGGATTATTTTTCCAGTGTTATTCATGGCAATAAGCACTTTTTTTTACTCCCAGCCAAGCTTGGACATTTCTGTGTGTCGTTTGTATGTTCTTCACGTGCTTGCTTGGGTTTCCTCCGGGTACTTTGGTTTCCTCCCAGTCCAAAAACATGAACGTTAGGCTAACTGCCTCGTCCAAATCGCTTTACGTGAGGATGTGAGTGTGAGTGATTGTGTGTGAGTTGATCCTGCAATGGCCTGGCGAGCTGTCCAGGGTGTACCCCGCTCTCGCTCAGAGTCGGCTGGGATGGGCACCAGCCTCCCTGTGGCCCTAAGTAGGATGAAGCATCTTAAAAAATGAATGAATGGATGAAATCAGGAGGTAGATACTAAATCAGGAGGTGGATAATAGGTGTGGATCCAGGAAGGTATTCAAGTAGAACAAGCCAAAAATTATAGCAAATGTTATCAACTTTATTTTCCCTCTTATTTTGCTGATGGGAAAAGACTTACACACGCTTCGTTCCAGGCACATAAAACTAGCCAGGTTGATTTTGCTCATGCTGCAGTACACAGAGGTGTACTGCACTGAAAGAAAACAATATCCAGCTCTTCTCCATGTATGAACTCATAGACACCCATGATTGATTTTGTCCCTGGGATTGATATGAAAGTGAAGCGTTGCCATTTCTCCCACTCTGAGGGCAAGAAAACTCCCAGCCGCTGATGAATATAAAATCATCAGGATGTAAACTTCTCTGGATGAAAGCGTAGATACACACTTTTTGTTTCATTCAGGAGCAGAACAGTTGATTAAGTGAAACAGTTTGTTTCTGCAGTTGATCCTCCGGCGTGGTTTATCCAGTCACACAGACTTCTGTGAGTTATTTGGCTCAGCTCATCCGATGAGAGTGTTTTGAATATAGAGATGGTTAGCTTAAAAAGGGCTTTCAGAATTTTCCCTTTTTTCCTTTTTTTTAATTTACTCTCTCTGTTCTTTTTATCAACCAGTCCACATGGCATGACTGTAAAAAGTGAACAATGACAACAATATTTAAAGATGAATAAACATTGGAATATGCTAACATGACGATTAGCATGAAATATTTAGGGCTACCGAGTGTTGCATTGACAACGTGCCCTGCTATAAACCTGGAGGTCTCAGGATCGAATCTGGTTTAATGCACAGCCCTCCATGCCAGGAGTCCATGGGATCTAATTAGTCGAGCTCTCACGGGAGGGTGGGGTGTCACTCACAGCGATCGCCAGCCAATCATGGGCTCATTTGTACGAGAGGGCGGATCGCGGTTTCACTCCGAGTGTGTTAGCCCAACCCCAAATACACATGGATGGCGAGGTAGTTTGAAAAGAGTCGGGTGGCTAACACCGCATGTCATGCAGGGGGTGTGTCCATGCTTTCACCCCTCCCTGGTCAGTTGTGGTCATGTGACAGGGAATGCAATACCTGATGGGTGGGAATTGTATACGAATCAATTACGAAGGAGATGGGGGGGAAAAAAATAAAAAATTTAATACTTACTGACTCTTACTCATTAGCTGAATTGTTTAATCGTAATGGGGCCGCAGTGAGGCTTGAGCTCATGTCAGCCAACACTGGGAGAAAGCAGGGAACACCATGGACAGCTCACCAGGCCATCACATGGACGATCAAATAACTCTTGTTTAATGATATTGACCCTGGGTTTACACTGGGACACGATGTCCGCAATCTAAGTGTGTTCGTGATGATCCAGAGGGAACTTGGTGGATTTGTGATGATCGCGCCAGTTATTATGATGTACTACGGTTTTACACTGATATTAATAGTACGTACAAAGTGCAATAGAGAGCAGAAGAGCTCAACAGACCTTAACCGAGTATAACAGACCTTGAGTCACGCTCGGGGGGAATCTTGATGAACTTGGCAACACGATACCTATAAGTTTCGTCTCTTGGATGCACCCTGCCCCTTTTTATAGTCGACCCATGCTCCAAGCATGCTCATAAATTGTGCCGCTGTGCGCTTTTTTGGATCATGGAGCGCGCGGACATCGTGCCTCAATGTAGACCCAGAGGAACTGCACTGACCATGTAGCTTGAGTGTCAGAAAAGATGCACGCTTTCTGATGCACATGGCAGATAATTCATTTCAGAGAAAAAGCCACTCCCTTCAAGCATGTCAATTATGCATCTTTGCCTGGAGGATCGATATTGAGCAGGTGGAGAGAAAGCTTAACCTGTAGGATCGACATTAAGCAGATCTAAAGACATATGTCTATGCAGCAGTCGATAGTTCCTAGAAAGCATTATTTCAGAGATCATAATATTATTATACTAACACACGGTTAGTATCAGGCTCGTATCAGTTTTCACACACACACACACACGTATATAAATTGCATAGATGAGATTTAAAGCCCTGACATGGTACATGGTATGTGTTTCAGATGATGGAAGCAAAGTTGTGTGAACAGACATGTGAAGGAACATCAAATAAGCACATTTATTCAAGCACAAGACCTCTGCGCTAAATAAATAAATAAATAAGTAAGAAATGAAATTGGGCTTGCAGGATGCCGTGCTCTGTGCATCTCTTGGAAATGATGGAGGTTGCCTTTATCACTCTTGGCTGATTACACTGATCCACAGAGACAACTAATCAATAAGAGCTGTTTTCCTGTGAAAGGATGCAGAATCTGCTCCCTACAGGACAGAAGAGGACAGTGAACATCATCGAAGCTGTCCACTAATATCATTCAGAAGCTCTGTGCATGTGGAAGAACTATTTCGAGCAAAGAGAATGCTGGGTTTATTTATTTACCCTCCGAAGACCCAAACCCTAATACTGTGCGTCTTGCAATTTCTCAGTTCTCTGCTTTTCGTTTCCTTACCAACCGATAACTATTGAACTTGATCAACATCTTTAAACAAGAAGTCTGCAGAAGTATTTTGCCAAAAGACCGCTGCACGCATATGAGATCTTGCAAGGACATGCACACTATGTAGTCAGGAAAAATTATCATGTCCTTATATGAGGACAGTGGGGTCTCAAAAGACAAAATAGGACTGAGCTTTCATTCATTTTCTGAACCACTGAATCCTAATAAGGGTCGCAGAGAGGCTGGTGCTCATCTCAGGCGACTCTGGGTGAGGACAGGGTACACTCTGGACAGCTTGCCAGGCCATCGCAGGGCCAACACTCACACAATCATTCACACTCACACCTAAGGGCGATGTGGAACAGCCAATTAGCCTACTGTGCATGTTTTTGGACTGTGAGAGGAAACGCACACAAGCACGGGGAGAACATGCAAACTCCACACAAAAATGCCCAGGCTGGGAATCAAACCCAGTTCTTCTAGCAGTGAGGCAGACGTGCTAACCACCGTGGCGCCGGACTGAGTTTAGCACAAGCAAATTACACATTCTAATATTTTGTTGCGCATCCTGGATCGACTCCGACCCAGTGTTAGACAACATCTGTACCCCCCTTCAGTCCGCTTACCAGCCTCGTCTTGTAGACGAGGACGCCATCATCTACTCTCTTAATCATCGTGTCTACACCCACCTGGATCAGCCGGCGAGCACTGTTAGGGTCATGATTTTTTTTTACTTTTCCACTGCATTCAACACCATCAGGACAACCCTCAGGGCTGAGAAGCTCTTTTGTGTCCTGGTTTGTGGACTACCTGACCGGAGGACCACAGTATGTACGCCTGCAGCACTGCGTGTCAGACCCAATGGTCTGCAACACCGGAGTACCACAAGGGGCTGTACTCTCCCCTTTCCTCTTCACCCTCTGCACAAAGGACTTCAGCCACTGCACAGACACCTGCCATCTTCAGAAGTTTTCTAATGACTCTGCTGTAGTCGGATGTATCGGGGAGGTGATGAGATGGAGTATCGGCTGCAGTGGAGCCCTTCGTCACATGGTGTGAGCAGAATCATCTGCAGCTTAATGTGACAAAGACTAATGAGCTGATTGTGGATTTCAGGGGATCCAAAACACCGGCGACTCCTGTTTCCATCCAGGGCGTCAATGTGGAAATGGTGGAGGATTATAAATTACTACATAATGTATTACAAAATGTGTTACATGTATTTACTGTATAGGTACGATGTAAATGTATTATTTGGGTGTTAAATGTTCAGTACTACTGTGCTTTTACAGAACTTTGAGGTGATTTTACATGTACAGTATTCAGTATGGAGTGAAGTATTTGTATTTTTTTTTCTTTCTTTCTCAAGATTTTATCTCATTCTTACTTTGTTTGGAGCAACTGTGTGCACAAAATATCCTCAGGGATCAATAAAGTATTCTGATGTTCATGAACGAGTTCACGAACCAGGCGACCAAAATCCGATGCCGCGAACGTCGCGCAACAAATCTGAAAAATGTGAAATGCAACAGCCGCAAATTATCAGTCGCTTTTCAGTGCGATCACCCCCTGAACATCAACCACTCATGTCATTACACATCTGGACCTGCGATATCAAACCCAATATCCCGTCGACACACTGCTCTATATCCACTGGATCGATACAAAAGCTCCAGCCTGGAATCACTTTTCTTAACCGTACCAAATCCATATTCACATTCAGTTCACTAAGGACAGTGACTGCATGCAACACGGCTTTTGTTTGGGACTTAACCCTGTTTCATAAAGCACTTCATCTTTTATAATGAATCCTCCTGCCTGCCTCAGGCAGAATAGTTAAACACAGACTCTAGAGATTCTTCTCCAGACCTTTTTGCTTGAGATCAATGCAGGAATTGATCCAACAGAGCTGAAATGAGGCCACAGTCTTCGAGCGATCTGCTAATGTTCAACACAAAACTCCAGAATAACATTTAGCTCGGTTTCATTCTTATAAAGTGATGATGCTCATTAAATACCAACATGTTCCATATACAATTTTTTGATTCCCCTTGCAAATATGTACATCGGTCTGCTGAGGATTTACGAGCAAAACAACAAAGTGTAAAATACTCTTAAATGTCTTCGGTCCTGATGAGTGTGCGCTAATGTTTATATTGATATTTATATTTATAAATTACATGTTATCAGAGTTGGATAGAGCACGTCACCTCGCAACAAGAAGGTCTAGGTTCGATTCCCAGTCTGGGCGTTTCTGTGTGGAGTTTGCATGTTCTCCCCGTGTTTGCATGGTTTCCTCCAGGGACTCCGGTTTCCTCCAACAGTCCAAAAACATGCACAGTAGGCTGATTCGCTGTTCCAAATCTCCCCTTGGTGTGAATGTGTACCTGAATGGTTGTGTGAGTGTTGGCCCTGCACTGGCCTGGTGAGCTGTCCTGGGTGTACCCCACCCTCACCCAGAGTCGGCGGAGACCTTGGCCAGCCTCCCCGTGACCCTAATTAGGATTAAGCTTTTCAGAAAATGAATGAATGAGTCCAAAGCTATGCGTGTTAAGCTAATTGGCTGTTCAAGTGACCTCCCGTATGAATGATTGTGTGATTGTTGCTCTGCGATGCTCTGGCGAGCCTTTCAAGGTGTATCCTTCCCTTGCTCAGTGCTGGCTAAGCTAGGCTCCTACCTTTCCGCTTCCCTAATAGTAGGATTAAGTGGTTTGGCAAAGAAAGGAATGAATATTTTATGAACAGAATTTCAAGACACCGCTCTGGATGAAGGGCATACAGGATTTTTCCCTGCTTTTTGATAATGATGTCGTTGTCTTGGCTCTACGGTGGTGCCAACTGAACTTCAAACGCATTTAATCGTTTCGCTGTTGAATGTGAAGCGGTTGAAATGCTCGTTTCCTGGGAAAGAGTGCGTTGCTCCCTTCAGGTCAGGCCAGACACCTCGCCTTTACTGTAAAGGGTCTTGGGCTTTTATTCATGAGGGACGGGAATAGAGATGGTGGTGTTTACAAGCAGCACTTGCAGTGTTTGTACTGGAGTTTGGAAAAAGAACAAAAAAAAAAGGAGGAAACCCAAAGTACCCAGAGGAAACCCACGCAAGCATCATGAGAACATGCAAACATGTGATGGGCTGGTGAGCTTTTCAGATTGTAGCCTACATTCACCCAGTGTTGGCTGAGATAGGCTCCAGCATCCCTGCAAACCTGGTAGCATTAAGTGGTTCGGCAAATGACTGGCTGAACTTGTAGCTAACTGGTTAACGAGTACTAAAGGTTTCCCATTATGTTTTTTTCTGACCCCGAACCGAGTTCCCCAACTCTCATTAAGCAGAAAAATAGAAACTGTTACGCAATCACTCCACTCGGTATATAATGCATTGCAGCCCAGTCTGAGACCTTTTGCTCTAGTTCATATACACACAATGCTCTTGACAAAATGGCTTTATTCACCATTCTGGCACAGAGAGTTTCAACAGGTACAATTTCTGCCTCTGAGACCTATGATA
The DNA here is from genome assembly GCA_030068295.1 of Euristhmus nudiceps. NCBI lineage: Eukaryota > Metazoa > Chordata > Actinopteri > Siluriformes > Plotosidae > Euristhmus > Euristhmus nudiceps. Next base: position 8,342,466 of record JAQNCB010000013.1, read on the forward strand.
TGGATGTCTGTCAACTAATGGGGCTTTTATACTGTTCGTATCTCAATGTCGCCTTTCCAGCTGACAGTCTTCTGTCACGGTACTTGACTCATTACTGAAAAGTGGACACTGGGGTTTGAGGGTCTGACATAAAAGAGCCATACCCCTTTGTGTAAATGGCCACATTAATCTGGCTTTTAATGATGACCATCCAGGAGATTTTTTTTTCCTTTTTTTTCCCTTTTTTTTCATGAATCCATGAGCACACACAAAGGCGTGCGTTTAGCACTGTCTGAAAAACCAGGATATTAAAATGAGACGTCTGACAGCACCACCAAAATGAATGGCCCATTTAATTGCCCCGTGGATAGCCATTATTATGACATTTAGCGAGGTATTTTGGGTGGCAGACAGGAGCCATTTAGAGCGTGTTTTAAGCATGCAAGGCGTGCCAAGGTCACATCGTCAGAGTCAGCGCACCCCTGAACAAAAAAAAATGGAAATGAGAGGTGACGTGAATGCTTTTATTTTCTCGATGCATTTCGACTGGCAAATGTAAAACTCCAGCTGAGGCACAGGTTCATCTTTCTGCATGAGACTCTGCAAGTACACCAGATACAAGGCTTTAGAGCAGCAGTCCCAAACCTTTTTTGCGCCACGGACCGGTTTCATGGAAAACAATACTTTCACGGACCGATATAGAAACAACTAAAGACAAAATGTGTAAAAATACAACTCGTCTTGGAAGCTCTCCAAAGACGTTTGTTTTGTGACTCATTTTGGAGACCTTCTGGGTTCATTCATTCATTCATTCATTTTCTGAACCGCTTAATCCTAATCAGGTTCACAGGGAGACTGGTGCCCATCTCAGCCGAGTTTGGGCGAGGGCGGGGTACACCCTGGATAGCTCGCCAGGCCATTACAGGGCCGATACTCCCACAACCATTAACACACACATACATTCACACCTAAGGGAGATCTGGAACAGCCAATCAGCACACTGTGCATGTTTTTGGACTGTGGGAGGAAACCGGAGTACCTGGAGGGAACCCATGCAAGCTCGGGGAGAACATGCAAACTCCACACAGAAATGCCCAGGCTGGGAAACGAACCCAGACCGTGAACGTGCTCACCACTACACCACCGTGCCGCCCCTTCTGGGTTTATTTTTTTATTCATTTACTTTGATGTACCACATCAGCTGACCAAGACGAGCGTTTTTTCAAAATAAAAGATCTTTCAGAAATATTTTTTTACTCAGCCTTTCTGATAGCCTGGTGACAAATGACCCATGGACCTGTCCTGGTCCGTGGCCGGGTGGTTGCAGACCTCTGATTTAGAGAATGTAATGTGATCTCCGAGTCTCTAAGACCGCGGACCTACGTAAACCAAAATGTGTTAAAATAACGGTGATTTATTTTGTCGAATGAAAGTTTTGGTTTAAGTAAAAGCAGGGTGCATCCTGAACAGCTCAGACTTCAGACTGCGAGAGGAAACTGAAGTATCCAGGAGAAACCCAGAGAAAGCATGCAAGCTCCACACAGAAACGCTCTTGTTGATCCCAGGAATCAAACCAGTACCTTCTTACTGTGAGACGGACATTCCAGCCACTATGCTACACTGCCGCTGCAGAAAACATTGTGGTGAGTTTATCAAAAGTACTTAATAATACTGTAAAAACACAAAAATAGTAAATTGATTTTTTGACAATTACCTCTCATTCACTCTGTAAGGCTTGAGATCAGGAATTCGGTCAATTAAGTCCTTCAGTCATGAAGAAAGAGCAAAATATAATACAACATACTGATGCCTTAGGGGGATTTCAGATTGGATTTTCCTCTCTCTCTCGCTCTCTCTCGCTCTCTCTCGCTCTCTCTCTCTCTCTCTCTCTCTCTCTCTCTCTCTCTCTCTCTC
>JAQNCB010000013.1:8652076-8664581 GCA_030068295.1 Euristhmus nudiceps
CAAAAACTGTATGTCTGATTCTGTACATATAAATAAGTGTTTCTAACTAAAATAGACTTTGTGATAGATAAGGGATACAGAAAACTTCGAAGCACAAGCCCAAGCATTATAAGTGGCACCAGTTACTGGAGAACCTGTCGTAAGCAAGGAGGCTGGAGCTCTCAGTCAACTATGGACGAAGGCAGGGTACCCTGAACAGCTAGCCAGTCCATCACAGGGCCCATAAATACACAACCATTCACACTCACAAATGGGAGTAATTAGAAACAGCTAATTAACCTATTGGGCATGTATGTAGACTGTGGGAGTAAACTGGAGTATCCAGAGGGAACCCATGCAAGAGTAGAGAGAACATGCAAACTCCACAGAGAAACACTCTTGCCAATCTCAGGACTCCAAGCCAGGGGCTCCTTGCTGTGAGACGAACATGCTAACTACTATCATACAACTACTACCGTGCCAACTTTGTCAAATCCAAGGTTGGTGACATTAAGCATGGACAGTTGAGCTGTTGACCAGTATCACGTCTGCTTTGGTTGTGTTGACCTCTGATCATATGGTGCTTTGTAACATCCCATGAGATAGAAAAAAGGTGAATGGTATATGGTCAAGAAGGAACTGATATACTGTAGATGAAAGCTGAAGGACAGTCCAGTATATCAGTCTACTCTTGACTGTATACCAACTGCTTGGTTGGTAGCAATTTCAAATCCAACCACTGACAGCTTTCAGTGTTGTACAGTAGCCAACCCAGTGTGCTCTCATTTTAATAATCTATAGCAATGACACACTGGGCATTCAAATTTGATTGAGTTGATCATGAGCGTTCCAATTATTTGAGACATCTCACACTTCCTAGGCTATGTCTCCTATTTCATTAGACGCTGAAGCAGGAATGTAGCATTTTGAGGCACACTCGTTTTTCATAGGCCCTGTAAATAACTACAGGAACGGCTGACACCTGACCGGAGTGTGCGAGCTGCCACCTGTCAGGGTGATGTGTGGCACTGTTTTTTTTCCCCTCACAGAAGCACATGCTCAGTGCCTGAGCTCATTTTAGAGTACAACGTGGCGACTGTCCTTGACGACCGTCAAATCCAGTGTCAATAGTCACTTTTTTTTCAGATGTGATATCTTAGTATTTATAAAGAAAAATTACTTTTTTCTTTTTTTTTGCTTTTGATTTTTGATTTTTGACATTTTAGTCCATTAGTGTCTAGTTTTGCTGCTAGTGTAGTACGGTAATCTTACAGCAAAAACCAAAATCAAAAATGTTTTTCCTAAGTTCTGTAGTAATTTGGTGTGGCAAATTATATATAATTGCTTTCAAGTGACATATTCACCCTTTCCTATGCAGTTTTCGTTTAAATTTCAGTACTAATTTTAATTTTAGCCCTACATTGGTATTACTGTAAATTTATCAGAATTCCACAGGCCAATGTCTTAATAATAGGGGCATTGTGCAAAACTCTATCATTTGCTACAATCTATATTCAAATACATACATACATGCATCACTTAGCGTAAAAACATAATAAATATATTACAGTCAATGTTTTATAAACCTTAAATATATTTCCACAAGCAATTTCCTGTCAACCACACATAACCTGGTCTGATTGGTCTAGCTTGATGTCACTCATCAGGATTTTCCCCGCCTACACCACCTGTGTGCCCTGTTAAAGGAGCAGCAGGAACAGTCTGATGAGTTTCCCTTCAGAAGGTCTGGTAAGTGTGAGTGTGTGTGTGTGTGTGTGTGTGTGTGTGTGTGTGTTACATACAGAACTTAAATACTTGTGCTATAAGTTTACTTTATTACAATATTTTTTGAATAAACTCAGACTGAAGGCTACTCATTTGTGCTATAATATCCACATTTCATATTTTATTATTCTTATTTTTATTATTAAATAGTAATTAATAAAATCAGTGTTTATGTCAGTTAAATTTACACTCAGAATTAATTCAACTGTATAAGAATTAGTTCTGTGCATGTCTTATTAGCCTAGCTTTTTATTGTAAAGTAGCAGAGATATTATTTGTGTCTTAAAGTTAATAATAATAATAATCACTCATACTAAATGGAATCAGACCAAGTCATGCTATATTGGCTTTATGAATTATATAACGAATTTGACTCTATCTCTTTTGACTCATTTGGCGCCTATAGTTATTGTAAATTATAAGAAAACAGTTTCTTATTTGTGTATTTTATACCACAGGCCTAAAAATATTTCAGTAGCTGTTGACTGAAGCAAACTGAATTTAATTCTAGAGATGGACAAGGAATTTAGTTCATTGATTAAGATCTTCCTGTGACATTAAACATTACAGTAAGATAGCAAAGACGTTCACGTCGATGTGCCTGCTCATATAAAATCTTTGCGATGAATTGAAGTGTATATGTAAGAATGTTTCAGAGATGACAATATCACACAAATAATTATTGCACACAGAAGGTCTTGAGCACAATACAGAAAACATGGGGTGAGAGAAGGAGGTCAAACATGTGGTGGTCTCAGTGCAAAGTGCCAGAAACTGCTTTCGAATGCTTGTTTAACTGTTTGGTGTTAAGTAATCTGTTAATGCAAAAAAAAGTGCACACAGCAAGCTCCTGATGGATCGAATGACATGCTTGTGTTGAAGTGAGAGCGGTTCTCCGTCTGATTAAGTGTGTAATGAATCATAAACCAGTGCACAACGCACCATGTCATATTTTTTGTTTGATATCCTTACTTATTCAGTGCTAAAGTTGTGCAAGCTGTTTAAATAGAGCTAAGAGTATCTTACATTCAACATTTTTTTCCTGATAATTGTTTTATCGTTATATAACTGATGTTTGCAGCATTATATAAACATATATATCCATTTACAAATACAACCTAATTGTTGTATTATTGTTTTTATTGCACCAGTTTGCATGAATAAATAGTGTGACTAACACTTTTAATTATGTTTGTGCAATTAGCTTGTATCTCCTAAAACACTGGCAGTAATTTTCATAATTTATAGTAATGCCTGTGAGTCTTACAACACCTACATGTTACACAGTGTTAGCAGCAGATGCCATAGAAGATTTGGCCCTTAAGTCAGTGTTGAGAAGATTAGTGCAGATTAGAGGAAACTTGCTCCCTACAGCAACTGAGGAAAAGGGGCTGGACATGTGGAGCCACATTACGTACCTTACTGGCGACAGTCCATAAGTCGTGACATCCATCTGAGGCTAAAACTCACAATGTTAACATTTCAAGGCAGTTCTGATACTTTTAATTATGTCAAGGAAATTAGCTTGTATTTGCTAAAACACTACTAATAGATTTTTTAATTCTCTTTATAGATCAAGCTGGAGGTATTATTGTTTGGGGTGGTTGATATCACTGAAATTCTCATTGACGTGACATCACAAGGACGAGTGATAGAATGTTTGTAGGATTTCTATGGATTCATCACTGTTACCAGCAGAAGAATCACTTAGGTTTTGAAATGAACCCATACACGGTCAAGGGTGCAATGAGGTCAAATGTCTGAAACATAAAGGTGGGATGAAAAGTTCATAGGCTGCCTAAAAAGGAGTAATGCCAGAGCAGTGAAAGTGGAGAGCTTTTTATACCAAAGCTTTCCAAGCACTAGAAAAAGTGTATAGACAGCAGAGGAGACAATGTTGGAAAAAAATAACCACATTTAGTCAAATTCAACTACTGCATCATGACCACCCTAAGAACCTTTCAGCCCACTCCGTAGTTGTACTTGAAAATCTTCCGTCCTATTTGATGTATGTTTTATGAGAATGTTCAATTCCATTGACACTAAGTTCTGCCTGATCATTTTGTGAGTAAAATCATGTCGATGATGTCATCCGTCATCTGTCGTTAGAGATATATGAGTCAGTGTGACAGTGGGGTAGGGTGGATCTGTAGCTCCGGGTGGCCTGCTTGTCTATTCCTAGATTCTGCTTTTGTCCCTGGGGATATTCGAAACAGGAGGGGTTTGCATGCTTGTTCTCATGGGTGTGCGTCTGTAAAGGAGTGTGTCCTGCTGGAAAAACCTTATGTTCAAGCAGCTGGGTCTGAAAGGGACTTTCCATTTCCCTGCTGTGCATACAGCATCGAGTATTTATGGACCTTTCAATCTTATAGTGGAAACAAAAAAGTTGTCTATTAAGCATTTGTAAGGTTTACGTTTTAACATTAATATTATACTTTATGATGGTTTAAAGAATAACAAACTGTATGCAGTGACAATTCGATTAACTTTATAACTATGTACCACACAGGAAATGCACCATCTGATTGTTTCTCGTTAGGGATTAATATAGACATTTATCCCGAGTCCATAAGACTTGAGTCAATGTGGCAGACCAAAATATCATGGTTTGCGACTGTCAATGATTATGACATCCTGGAAATTCAATAATTGGCCATCCCAAAATGTACAGAGAATGCTAAAAATTATGGCATTCATGTTTTCAAGATTAAAAAAGCACTAAAACTACCGGTAACTTTGAATGAGTCTTAAAACATGCAAGCATTGTGTGATGCAACGGGTAACGTGATCATTAACCATAATCATAAACCATAAAAATATCATTTTAGCTTGCTTTTTTTTTATTTTATCACTGAATTTAGACTACATATTAACTGAGTGCAAGGTCTGTACAGAGAAATCTCAGCCCAAGGCCTTTAAATACAGACAGGCTGTGATTTATCTGTACAGATAGACAATACAGGTTAATGCGTATATAATTTATTATATGGCACTGATTTTCATTGTTCATGCAACAGCTGACAATAAAGATCTCTTATTTCTTATCTTATTTTATTTTTATTTTTATTTTATTTATTTTATAATGCTGATAACTTCAGGCACTGTTGCTTGACATCTTCTGAACAAGCTGTAAGATTCACAGCTGTAAGAAAGCCTTCTCAGCATCATATGGAGTGCTATTGGTCTTATACTCATTTTTTTACTTTGTTAGCCGGCTACGCTTCCTTGTTTCAGTTTGGGTTTCCTTTCTGGGGTTTGAGTTGAGTTCACAGGTATTTATGAGCGGAAGCTTTCAGCTTGTCTTCCTTCCCGTGAAAGCTGTAAAAATGTAGCCCAGTGCAGCTAGCTAACGGCTAACTTGCAGAGCGACATACCAGTCCATATGTAACATCTCAAAGGAGTAGTATTAAGTATTAACATTTGGAATGAGTTTACGAACATGTTCTTATAGAGCATTATATATTAACTGAAACTTTTTAATAACTCCAGGAATTCCTTGATCATTCAGTACAACTCATGGTTCAGGAATTCATCATGTTTGTTGGCCAGTAAATGATGAGTATCCACCCACATGTTTGAACAATATGAAAATGTGCACTGGGTCCACAACATGGATTTAGAAGAGTGTTGAATGACGATTGAGTGTGATGACAAAATGTTGTCAGGCAAATTATTTTTGGAGTCCATATGTGTGGGTCAGATCCCCCACTCATGCTATTCCTGGCAACACAGTGAGGAAGAGAGCGGCATGAGTCTGCTGATTTCTTAACAGTGCTTCAGTTGATCCATATCACTTTCAGTTCACATCACTCAGCACAGATCATCTTTTATTATCAGGCAGATTTCAAACTGACAAAATATAAGAGTGTGAAGTTGTGAACATGTTTTCATATATCCTATGAATATACGTTCTTTTTTTCCGTCCAGAGTCACAATGGAAGAGGCAGAACTGTTAAAAAAGAGACTTCAAGCCATTACAGTAATATCTTGTTTTTAATGTAAAGCATATTATGTCAATTATCTAGAAAATATTTATGTATAACAGTTGTAGTTGCAAGTATAATCACGTTAGTTTGTTTACTGATCTTTGTGCTAAAAATCAGTTGAATGTGAAGATTGGATCTTTATATGACATAATATAATTAAATTATTCAGATTTAACCTAGACTTGTGTACTTGAACATCTGTATGCAGAATAAACGAAAAATACAAGAGGAAATTATCTCAAAGCGGCTGGAGATCGACAAGGAAAAACTGAAACTTCAGCAACTAAAGGTGAAATATGACATATGAATTCGGGGTATTTTTCAGAGTTTGTTACTGCTTTTTTGTTCTTGTGCATAAGACTTTTGCACAGCACTTCAGTGCACTCTGTGTTCAGACACCTTAATATCTTTGCCAGCATTAACAGTTTCAGCAGTTTGTGATACAGTAGCTCTTTAATGGGATCAAACCAGATATACTCCTCTTCAATTTCCATGAGCCTTGGTGGCCAATGACATGCTCGTCTGTTCACTATTTGTCCTGACATGGACATGGCAGATCTATAAATAATAGCTGTCTCGTTCTTTATTACATGTCAAACAGAAAACATCTGTAAGGGATCTATGGCTTTTGGGTGGCACGATTTCTGGTTCAGCCCAAAATGAACAGAAAGTGCAGGATGTCATCCAGCAGACTAAAGCGCTACAGAGCAACATTCACCGGTAAGTAGACGCTCATGTATTTTGAAGCATATTTCTGCCACTAGAGGGGAAAAAAAAGTTGACTTGAAAGTCAAAAGTGAGTTAGTAAGTCATAACTATGAGATACTAAGTCATAACAAGCATCTCTTAATTAGGCCAAAAAAATACCTTTGTTTCCGGTAACATTGCAGAATAATTTTGGGTCTGTAGGTCAGTAAAACTTTTAATTTTGTTTTTTTTACCCCAAAGGCGCTCACAGATGCGGAGATGAAGACCCCCCCCAACCCACACCTCCCCCCTCCATGCTCCGCCCCGCCCACTCTTCCTTCTCTCTCTCAGCACTGCTAAAGTGAACTCTCCCACTTGAGTTTCTTAAAGAGACAGTGTACCTAGTGACACTGAGTAACAGTCTGTTATTAAGTAACCACTGGGTTACAAAAACACATGAAAAAAAAACTGTACAGTCGGCGGAAATAAAAGGGAGTCGGTCAGATGACCGGAAACAATTTTTTATTTTTTTTTGGCCTTATGAACCAGCATCTCATTTTCATGACTTAGTTGCTTGTCTTATAATCATGACTCATCATGTCATAATTATGGCAAAGCATATCATAATTGTGACTTAGCCGTCTCATAATTATGACTTACTAACTCATAGTTATGAATTACAAGGAGACTTTTTTTCCTCCAGTGGCATAAATCTGCTACCATGCATGCGCATGTACTTGGAATATACAGTTATATTTTATCTGCCAAATTCTTTAGAAACCATGACACATTTTTAGATTAATAATGCAAAATCAAAATTCCTAAGAGAACTCAACACTAGCTGGTAACTGGATTGTGATTCTGCCAGCCTGAGGTCCTAATGCTTCTCTGTCTATTCTGGGAATACAAGTCCCTGCTCTTCCTTTCTTAATTGACTGCTGAACAACCCCTTGTGCACTGATTCCAAAGATATCCGATATGAAAATAACTTGTGATTTGCAGGACCAGTCAGAGTCTTGTTTCCTGCCAAGGTTTCTTGCTGCTTAACTATATGCTAATATAGAATTATGCCTTGCCTAAAACGTGGAGCTCCCAAAAGACGTCTCTTGAAAGGTGCCTACGGTTTGCTTTTTACTTTTATCTGATTTTCATGCCCATTTGTACCACGTATCTTCTTATTATCCATTTAAAGAACTCATGTTCTGTCAAACTTCTGATTTCGGTGTTTGCTTCACAAACAGTCATTTAGCTTGTCATTTAGCTCCCTGAGTTAGCTGTATTTTATTGCACACAAGTCTGAGAGTGGTGTATGAGCCTTTATTGGCGTGGTTTCAGTTTTGTTAGTAATAATAAGTCTATTTCTTGGTTGCTACCCAAGACCATGCAAGTCAACGCTCTATAACAGCCAGTGAGCCTCAACTCAGCAACATGGCAGCCTTAATGAGTTTTCACTGCCTGGCACACACAGACATCATACAGGGCATGGGACAACCATCCAAGCCATGTTCTATAACTATTGTGCTCCAATCGAAGGTTTCTCTTCATCAGTGTCACCTTTGATTAACGTGCTATTATGTATGTTGTCAATAGATTTTATATGGTGAGGATAGTTTATCTATTATCCAAATAATTTTTAATATAGATTAAAATTAGTTTTCTTTCTACAATTAGTCCTTAATGGGCTACAGTGCTCAGTAGTAGGTTTGTATAGTTTTATTTCAGTTCACAGATATCAGGCAGCATGAATCTGAACAACATGTGATGTGATTATTACCAACACTGTAAAGCAGGCTCGTGGTTAACAATCCTGATCAAACCTGAAAATACACATATCACCAATGCCAGGCTCCTTACAATTACATATCACTACAACTTAAATGAGATACTTCCTCATTAGTTCATTGTTCATCTCCATTTGTCTTAGTCCCTGATGTTTCGCTGTCTCTACCTAAAATGGATTCATCTTTTTGACCCAATTTCTTTACTACACTAAACAAAATAGAAGGTCACTGTGTAGTGCAGCTGTAGTGGCATTTAAAGAGCTGCATTTTGTTTTAGTCAGAGTCATTGTTCTTGCCCCTTACCACTGCTTGGTTTCCCTCCAGAGCATAAGAATGAAGCATGACGCAATAGGGGTGCAACAGTGTTGATGCATTGAGTTATCGGTTTATATATAAGTTCTTGCACTCTAGCTTGGCAATCCTGGTGGCTGTTTCCCTCGTGATGAATTTCTGAATTTACTGAAGCAGAGAATAAGTTCATGACGTCAGTGTTTCGCAAAATGAACTCACAGAATGTTGCCACATATTTACTCATGTCATGCTTATTGACTCACAATACCCTTTTACTACTATATATCTAGCTTATTTCACATAGTTAATAAATGCCAGAAGGTTGGAGGTTGTGTGATTTGGAGCAGTCGGTGCCAACAGTGTGACTGACTGGGACTAAACCCTGTCTGGATTCAGAACCAGACGTTAGCCACAGTCTTTGGGTGCCAGGAGGGGATGTGATAAGATCTAGAGCCAACCATCTTCCATCCAAATTCAATTATGTCACATATCCACCGTATCTTGAAGGATAGAGAAAGAAATTGAGGCTCTGGAGAAGGAGGAGCTCAAGATCTCCACAAACGAAGGCCTCATCCTGAACAGGCTGAAAGCCATTGAGAAGTCCACAGAGGACATTATAAAGGTATTGTTAATGTGTATTCTATATGCAGACAGTATAGAGGTATACCTTCCTAAATATACACATTTGTTTTTAAATGAAATGTATGTATGTATGTTATGTGAAAGCTAGATATTGAGCATCCTGAATGTAAAAATGTTCATCGAATCTCATAACTTAAATTTCTTTTTAGGTAGCAAATGAAAATTTCAAGTCAGGTAAAGAAATTATTTGTTATTGGACAATAAGGCATACATTACAGGTGTTTAATTGATTGGTGAAATAATTGTTGCCAACTATAACTTGTCATCTTCTTTGTAGAACCTAAACATGTTCATTCAGGACTTCAACATGCTCAAAAATCTTATGCACCTTTCAACATGAAGAAACAGTCAAATGTGGCTCAAGGAACCAACTATGACCAACAGAAACCTGGTAATTATCATTCATTTGATTGTTTGGTATTTGGTTGGATGGCTGTTGTGTTTGTTGAATTGGTCTGATGTTTTGAAGGTAAGAAATGTACATTGTTACTCAATGGATTTGTTGTATATTTACCACTGCCGGAACACACCTTCAGCAGAGGTATTGTAATTATTGCTGTTTGTCTGTCTGTCCGTCTGGTTGTGTACAATTTCTTGACAAATATTCTAGATGCATTTCAGCCAGACATGGTCAATATGTTACCCCATTTGATTCCTGGATACGATTTGTTTTTGGGAGATTAAGGTCAAAATTTAAGGTCATAAAATTTCAGAAAATTCCTTACCTCTAACATGGTGGGATTTTGTGACACCCACTCCGGGGAGATTTCATTGTGACTATGCCATATGTGTCTGGCGAGGTATCTTTGTACTCTGTGAGTGCCCCCTGTGTTTCTTTTGGATTGATTAATTTTGTTGACACTTATCATCTTTTCTCACTTTTGATGCTTGCATTCTTCTTTATCACACACTCAGCTTTGTTTGCCATGGAGATCAACGTGCAGAAGGACCTACGCACTGGCGAGAGCCGTGTCCTCTCAACCTCCACAGTCCCAGCTCAAGAAATACAACAGCGTGGCCTCAAGGTATACGACGATGGCCGTAAGTCTGTGTATGCTTTGCACAGTGCTTTGGATCAACCTAAAGCTGATACAGTGGATAAGCTCAGCCCGAAGGAGGTTGAGGATCTCCTCAAACAAGCCACAGCAAAAAGGAAGAAGCTTCAAAAGCAAAATAAGCCTCTGTGTTTTGAGTATTACCAGAATAGTAGCCACTGCTCAAAGCCATATAACATGGATATGAGTGATTGGCCAGAGCTAGAGTACAGTTGCAGTAGTGTACACTATCCCTACCAGGAAATTCATGAACCTGTTCACACGTTCCACCACTACAGAGACCAACATAAGTATTATAACAACAGCAAAGCCAACAGCTTTGAGATGGATGAAGATGAAATTATAAATGACCCAGTGCAAATTTATAACCCCCAAGAGCGACATAAAAGAACTCATAGTCAGTATGGGGACGCTGTTATGAATCATAAACCTCCTTTGTCCGACAGAGAGGACTCGAAACTCAAATCTCTAAACAAGTTCCCTTCAAACAACCCGGTCAGTATGATCTTCATGGGCTATCAGAACGCTGAGGAAGATGCTCAGGGCTGTGAACGCTCCATTCAGGCCGAGCTCGTCATCATTGGAGATGAGGAGGAGGAAGCCTTAACCAGTGCCACCCCTTTCCAAAATAGACACATCCATACTGTCATGAACTGTAATACCAACATGTCAACACTCACGACCACTGAGGAGATGTCTCCAGGTAGAAAAACTCCCAAAAAAGCAAGACTAACATACTGCTGCATGTTAATGTAGCACTGAAAACTTTTTTCTTCACTAACTTTCTCACGCTCTTCAACTACAGCTACTCTCCAGAGCTTATGCAGTACAACCCTGCTTCTTTTTCTCTGTTCTGATCTAAGTACTGTCTTAGTAAACACATTCATGTAAAGCATTTTTAATTGGTACTTTCACAACATATAACTTGACATGAAGCTATGCTGCAGTGTGTACAGCCTAGAGAAAGTCTTAGGCTTGGTTTCCACCCTGTGCAGCTGCATGCTTGACGTCTGCATGATGGATATGCTCCATCCTCGGTGTGGCTTTACTACACACCAGGAGCACTCAGAAGTGACATCTTTCAGAAGCAAAGAGAAGTGTTTTAGTATCTACTACACAGGAACATAAAAAACTAATTGAATCATGATTTTTAGTATTTATTTTTACATATCTTAAGCATGAGCTCCATCCGTAGAGCATTAGCGCTAGGTAGATAATGGTGTATTTTTAAATTCGTCTAATTTTAGTATACAAAACCATGCTTTATAACGGCATGCTTTTAAAACCCCTTCACAAGTTTTTTGTATCTGCTAACTGGAAACACGAAAAAAACAAGCTAATCCAAGATTTGTATGGTTATTTTTCTCTTTTTAGCTCACGATATTGATGACCTCACCTGGTTTAGGTGACCGTCACAAACTGTGGATTTCTGTCATTTTGATACCTATAATATAATGATAATGATTTTAATCCTCTAATAGCAGACCAGTCAGATTGTGCTGTTCCCTTGTAGTACCGCATATTCCACTATAAGGCGCACCGGATTATAAGGCGCACCTTCAGCGAACAGCCTGTTTGAAAACTGTTTTCTTATATAGGGCGCACCGCATTATAAGGTGCACAGAATAGAAACAGAATAGACGCTACAGTAGTGGCTGGGGTTGCGTTATGCATCCAGTAGATGGAGCTGCGCTAAAGGGAATGTCAGCAAATCAGAGCAGCGTTCCCACCCCCACCTTTGTTGTGCTAAGCTGGCTGTATAAGCTGTGGGTAATTAGCACACTGCTGCTTGATTCATGCATGTACTGTCATGGAAAGAAGACTTTGTGTGCTTGAGTTCTGTCACGTACTATACTGTGTGTATACTGCCACGGATAAAATATTGTTTGCATTGAGTTTGGTATTCCTATTAGCCTGCTGAATGTCGGTAAAGTTACGTCCTAGCTCTTCATGATTACCATATTTTCCGGACTATAAGTCACAATTTTTTTCATAGTTTGGCCAGGGGGGTGACTTGTACGCCAGAGCGACTTATATGTGAAACTATTAACACATTATTATATAATTTTGTTATTTTTTTTACATTGCCAACCACATTTCACATGTTGATTATTTTTCACACTAGCAACCGCATTTCACTTGTTGATTATTTTTCACACTGGCAACACAGGAAGCATTTCGTGCTTGTTGAGATGGATGACCCAGATTTGCAATGATCCGGGAAGACAGCGCATTTATTGTGAACGTTTTAAATAGGAGTATTAAACACAGAGTATTAAAAACATTAACAGTATTAAAA
>JAQNCB010000013.1:8678346-8690046 GCA_030068295.1 Euristhmus nudiceps
GTGTGTGTGTGTGTGTGTGTGTGTGTGTGTGTGTGTGTGTGTGTGTGTGTGTGTGTGTGCATGTGTGTGTGTGTATGGGGGGGGTTGTTCTGTGTGTGGATTGGATTTTCTCCAGTTTCTCTACATTCCGCCCACCTCCTATAACCAAATTGCCCCACACGTGACAGAACATGTGAATGCGTGGTTTGTGTTCAAGATAGGGTACCCTATGGACTGACAACCCATCCAGGGTGTATTCTTTCCTCATGCCTAGTGTTTTTAAGAAAAGCCTCCAAAGTCCATCATGGATCTCACAATGATAAACAGACTGAAAATGAATATTTACATAAATGGTGTCACAATGTATATTATTTACACATTTCACACTATATTGCTTTCTAAAAATGCTATTGTTAAGTCTCAATATTTTATAAAGAGACCTAATTTCAGAATAGTTGCTGAAAACTTTTATTTATGTAAGCCATATAAGATTTATTTACTAAAATGACTATATTTACATTATAAGGAATAACTGGATCCATCTAGGGTGGCATGTTGGTGCAAGTGGTTAGCCCATCCACCTCACAGCAAGAAGGTTCCAGGCTCAGCAATTGCATTTCTGTGTGGGGTATTTATGTTGCCCCTGTGCCTGCATGGGTTTCCTCCGGGTTTCTTCTCGCGACTCCTCTTTCCGGAAATGTACCAAATATATGCACATGAGGCTAATTGGATGTTCCAAATTTCCCCTGGATGTGAGAGTGAATGGTTGTGTGTGTTGGCCCTGTGATGGATTTGCGAGATGTCCAGGGTATACCTTGCCTTCGATCGGAGTTGGTTGAGATAGGATCCAACCTCTCCATAACCCTAATAGGAATAACTGCTTTGGCAAATGAATGAATAAATGAATCAATGGTCCCGTAATAAAATAAGGGATAGTTTGATATATAATGTTAGGTTATGTTAGAGCATGATGTTATGGCAGCTTTAGCCAAGACAAACTATAATGGCAATAAATAAATAAACAAGACACAAAAACAATAAATTATAAGGGCAGTAAATAAATAAAGTAATTAATGAATTACTTAATTGTCTAAAGTCGTAAGCATTGCTATTTCTAAATTTAGTCTTGTTTTCATGGGGTGTGTATTATGCAAAATCTATAGAACATTGGTTTTGCTGTCCAGACAGTGGAAGCTTAATTCCCAAAACAAGTAGGATGTATTCTGGGCAAACGCCGGTCACTTATCAATAACAGTCAGATCGAAGAGGACAGGATGCCCTTTCCACCTAAATAGACTTTTATTCCACTGCACAGTTCTCTACATAAAACTAATAAAACTGAAAAAGTTATTAATTAATGAATTAATGAATAGTCTGTAAGAGTTTATAACAAATAAGACTCTTATAAAATTCATTCTGCACAACCAAATGACCTCCAAATCCAACCTTCTGTTTCCAAGCAACCGTTTCATGCTGTTTTTGAACACTGACACTGAATGAAAAATTTGTGCTTGCCAAGTGTTCTGGAGCGAACACAGCAAGAACGCACTTCTATTAGATGTGAAATCATATAGTATACCACTCTACAGTAATAAAAGCATCTGAGTTATTTCTTGAATCTACACAATACAGCATCCTGTTGAATTAAACAAAGGTCATATTTTTCACTGAACAAACGGTTCTCAGACAGTTGACAGAGTTCTCCCAGCCTTGGAAGAGCAAGCCTCTTTTTTTTCCCTTTTTTTTTAAGTCAGCTTTAAACGCTCATAAATTAACAATTGCAGTGGCACTGCAGAGTTGTATAACATTTTATTTTGCTTTGAAAATGCTAAGATGCCATGATTAAATGAAACACTTAAACAGTGTACAGTTCATAACTCCAATTCCATTAAACTTTAGTATAATACAACAAGATATTCATTCATTCATTCAATCATTTTTTCATTTTCTAACCTACTTAGTCATAATTGTTGTCGTGGGGAGGCTGGTGCATATCTTAGTCAACTGTGTGCAAGGGCAGGGTACACCCTGCACAGCTCACCAGGCCATCACAAGGCCTCCTAATTCAATAAAATATTTTGGAGGATTTGTTGGAAATTAAAGCTTTTCTATTTACCATAATAACAAAGATTAAGAAACATGTATCTTACTCATTCCATCACTCACGCATTTGCTGAACTGCTTGATCCTTCTTGGGTAGCGGAGGGGCTGGAGCCTATCTCAGCCGACACTGAAGCCAGAGTACACCCTCAACAGCACGCCAGACCGTCACAGGGCCAACACACATAAACCTTCACACTCATCCACACACCTATAGGGAAAATTTAGAACATCCATTTAGCCTAAGGTGTCTAAAATCCGGAGGAAACCCACGCAAGCACAGGGAGAAGATGCAAATTTCACACGGAAACACCCTCATCAAGCCCGGGTGTTAACTAGAATGCTAACCATTACGCCACTGTGCTGTGCTGCCATAAAGTGTCATAAAAATCCTTGTTTAAACGGGGGATTCATTCTCCAGGTAGAAATGTGTTTATAAAATGATGGAAATAAAGGATAAAACAGTGCAATCAAAATCATCAGGGCACTCTTCAGCTCAACTTGCCAAGGCTCTTGTCTTGTGTCTGATCTTGCCTCTAATTATCATGCAAACTGATAAATTGGAGTCTGTAATTGTTCTGAAGTTCATTACAAAAATGTCTGGAAAACTTAAGGAAATCTAACCAAACACATTGTGCAGCCATCTGTCCCAGGTTTAAATATGAACACAAATTCCTGAACTTTTTTTGTTGTTGTTGCTACATATGGCCAATTGTATCTCATTTACGCTAATCATGTATCGATGAGGTTTTCAATCCTTGAAATATATGCACATGTAATGTAGTTAGGATGAAACTTACCTCTATTAGACAAGTGAAAACACCCTTTGCTGTCAATCTTTAATCCACGTAGACAGGTTCAATATTTGTTTTGAAACCTCATGGTAGTTTAGCCTGTAAAACATCTCCAAGGCGCCATCCTGTGCATGTGCAAAAACTTGGCAGTGCAACACCAATTTGTAGAAATTGGAAAAAGTCTGAGATCAAGTGTTAAGAAACAGAAGAAGGCATACCATTTAAAAAGAAAATGAAAAAAGTTGGAAGAGTTGACTAATATTACCATGCCCGGTTGGGGGTGGGGGGAGGGGGCTTGGTTTATACTCATGGACAGGAGTAGCCAAATGGTTTCAGAAAGACCTTGTAGCTGACTCCATTTTATTTCCACGAGACAATACTGTATTTCATGTTTATTTAACATGCCTGGTACATGAATGGGCCCATTTAAAATTTCCCATTTACTAGTAAATAGCCTATGTGTTTTATCTTCCATTATAAATTCATTTTGGCTAAATACAAAGATTTCCTGGAGAAATCACCCGAGCTCACGGGATTGGTATCTTTTCTTCACCTGTTTCACATCTTGTTTTGGTTCTGTCTCTGTTTGCAACAACAATAACAAGACTGCATGACCCGAGGAATGATTTTGCACATGTGCAGTAACTTGGCAGTGGAATACTGGTTCATATAAATCGGAAAAGTCCGAGATAATGTATTAGGAAACAGAAGGAGGTGTGTGATTTCAAAAGAGATTTAAAAAAAAGATGGCGACGACTACTAATCATCACTTCCGGTGAAGGAGTCACATGTGGGAGCAAGCAGCACATTATGGCTGATGTGCAATTATGCCTAGTATGTGACATGATGACATTTCATTGTGAGAGTGTGGAAAACTGATTCACCTTCTAGGCTCATGAGGTTTATTAATTTTTCCATGATTATGAGAGTGACAGAATGGAAAGATGTTGTTTTCGCATACGTTCAGTGTTCATGGTTAATGTTTGTTTCCCAAAACTCTGTGTTATCATGAGGCTAAATCTTTATAACTTAACTTTCATAGAGAGCCACAGCTGGTGTGAAAAGACCAAATGGGAATGAAATAACTGAGGGTAGGAAAGACTCTTTAAACGAGCAACAAACAGAGCAAGAAAACCTCCCTGAGGCCGTCTCCATGGAGACCAGCCAGCTTTTAGAAATTGCTGATGTAAAAGAGTATAAAATGGATCTTGAGGAAAAAGAAGAGGACAAATACCAGCACAGTGAAGATAATAAAGAATGCCTTGATGAACATTTCCCCGAATGCCTAGATACTGAAAAGGGCAACTCCCCACTTGCAACTCAGCACAAAAGCAATGACACAGCCAATGGATGTGAGAGCACAGAAGAAAGGGACGGAAATGCAAACCAACAAGAGGACTTGATGATAAAAGAGATGGAGGAAAAGGAGTCAAATCTTAAAGAATCTGTGCCATCTCCAGAGAATGACCGCGATCCCCAAGCGCAAGGTCAGCTGGTAGAGGAAGAAAATAACACCACATCCTCCTTTAATGCAGACGAGCCAGAGCGCCATGAACCACAGGAAGCTCCTAAAATAGAGACAGAATCTGTATTGGAACAGCAAATAAAGGAACTGGCTGTTTCTGATGCCTCTACTGAGTCCTGCCATGATAATGATAGAGATGACCTGAGTGACTGCGTGCATGTGGAGATGGCTATTGTCTCATCAGACAGTGATGCTGAGGAGCAGTGGAAGACCATGTTTTCTCCTGTTGTCGATGAAGACGAGTTTGGTGTCATTTTGGAATCAGATACCCTTGACATCAACATCGAGGAAAACGACCAAAACCATGCAATGGAGAATGAAATTAACAGCCAGTCTGAGACTAAAGCAGAGCCTGATGAAGATGAAGACCCAACAGTGTTGACAGAAAGTGCTGATACTCTTGAACATCTAGAATGTTCCGCTGAATGCGAGGTGGAGGACAGTTCTTATAAGGACTCCATACACTACAGCAGTTTATCCAAAATTTCAGAGAATGAAGTCGATTCAAGCCAGAATGTAAAACACAACCTGCAGCGCTTGTCTGCCTCGACTTCTGAGCTTGATAAGAAGTTGCCGCAAGACTATTGCGTGGTTCAGGAGATGCAAAGCGAGAACGTCAGCACAGAGCATGTGGATTTCAGGACGGCTCGTAAACAGTGGCAGAAAATGGAAGAACAATGCAAAGCTCAGGTACAGCAACATACCATAAAGCAGGGGGGACATAACATCATGTATACCTCCATGCGCAACTTAGAGCGGCCCAAGAGAGATACAGATTCAGAGAATTTAAGTCTTGGTGACTGCCAGTATACCCAATTTAGCCCTTGTTCAGATGACTCAGGCCTGGATGATACAAGCTACCGGTCACATTACGACGAGCCAGAAACTCCAGTTGAAAGGGAAATCCGTGAGACTATGAAACGAGAGGAATGTTTCAAACGAGAGCAGGCCTTGTCAAGGTCATCTTCTAGTGAACCTGTGCAAAATAAAACCAGACCAGCGACTCTGATGATGACAAGGGCAGATGCAGAGGAGAAAAGGAACACATACAACACACGTGAAGACAGGTGCAGATCACAGAGATCTAACACCATACCACCAAGCTTCTCTGTTACTGCTTCAACAGCATCAACGAAACCGACCTATCATGAGATGGTGGCTAACAATGTCATCATCCTTGAACCAGAATCGCAACCCTTGAATCAGCGTCAAAGGGGGAAAAATCTGCTTTCGCCATTGACAAGCAAATTTCATGAGTGGCCCTCAGACTCAAGTAACGTCATCATCCTAGAAACATCTAATCTCATTATTCGAAGTGCTTCCGAATTCTGCCTGAGTACTGCATGCAAGGATACCCAAGAAAGCACATTTCACAACAATCCTTTCTTCAAACTACGATCACACAGCACACTCTCTCTGGTCGACCAGGAGATCAGAGAGGTGAAGCAGAGAGATGAAGAGTTCAGGAGGCAGAGGGCGCAATTGTACGCCAGAGAGAAGTATGACACGATTCTGGTGTCTCCCAGCTCACTGCAGAATTTCACTTATGATAAGCCAGGTATTTGATTCAAATATTTGTCAAATCACAATCGTAGTCATTACGAATTATTTATTTTGCAAAGTAATATATTGCCTTTTCTTTTTTTGTTTGTTTCCTTCATTGCACCATGTAGGTACATGCCAATTATTCTGACAGCAACACAAAGTAGCTATGAGCATTGACACAATCATATTAAACACCTAGCATTAAAAAGTTAAAACTCTGCTTGCACATACACCTTATTGCATTCTAGACATTTCAATCATAAACACACAGAAAGTTTTTCTTTTCATGGGAAGACAGATTTTCCTTCGAAAGATGCAGCATTAGAGTTTCTCATGTATTATTTTGAGTCATTGAAAAAAAAACTTGTTTAATCAATGCGTCTTTCATCAATGAGTCTTATCTTATTTTAGATCTTTAATGTCTATAACTTAAGGATGTTGATTAAATGAAATTGTTTTTACATTTTGGGTTTGTCTTTACGTTAGGAGGTTTGCCAGCGAAATGTAAGTCCTCCCCTTCGTCCCCTTTAAGGGTACGAAAAATGGACCGTTCTACTTTATCCTGCGATCAGAAGGTACATCATCATCATGTCCTCCATCACATTTTTTGAAAACTTTATTTATTTTGTCATTTATTTTCATTGTTTTCATGGCAGTGTTCTTCGTGGATGTATTTGAGTAACGTAGTTTTGTATACCGGGTGCCAAATTTTTTAGCATACTCAACAACTGTTTATAACACATTACAATACATATTAACAATACAATACATCCTGGAAATACTCTTACGCACTCATTTGTCAAACCATTTAATCCAATTAGACTGGAACCCATCTCATCCGACACTGGGCAAAGGCAAGATACACCCTCCAGACAATCATGGGGCCAAAACACACAATAATTCACATCTGGAGCAATATACAACAGCCTATTAACCTAATGTGCATGCCTTTTGACGGAAACAGGGCTACCTGGAGAACATTCAAGACCTTAGAAGCTAAGCTTAAAAATCAGTTTTGCATTTCTAGTAATAAACAGTATTATACATTCTGGACTCCCGCTGCTATTTCTTGTGGTATTGGATACTAGCTTTTGGTGTATTTGGCATGATATTGACATGCAGATACTGCATAGAAAGGCTGCAGAGGGTAAAATGTTTTTTGCAGCTTAATACTAAGTTAATGTTTTAATTTATGAACAATAGTGATCCCAAGAAGCAGCATGGTAGTCACTCAGCAAACCATTGGCCGTAAACAGCTGATGGAGTAGCAGCAACCTCGGAAAAAGCCCATTGAGTGCTGAATACCCCTGCCCCGTGCAGATATAAAAGTAATAGCAGCTCCAATATACCCCTGATGCAATGCCCAGAATGGCACTTCTACCACCGATTTTGAAAACAATTGCTAAGGGTTTCTGGAGTAAGCACCCTAGAGAAACTTACCCTTGGTTTTACCATGAGTTTAGAATCATTACCACTGATGTGGAAAGAAAAAAAAACACTTATAAAACATCTTCTGCACTGAATCTTGTTACTCAAATATATCCAATGCCCATGTAATTAAAGCAACCACTTCAATGCAGCTTAATCTCTCGTGTCATTTCACTCTGTTTCTCCATCATTTGTGATATACAATTAAAATTTGTACATTTTCACCATGAAACTGGCGATAGCAGCAGTTTTACGGGTGAAACTCTTTCCTTTAGTTTCCTGAGGCACCTTATACCAGAGTCAGAAGGAAAAGTGCCCTCATTCAGAGATGGGAAGCAGCGATGTTGGCCAATCAACAGCAACACGTGTGAGCAATACTACACTGCCAGTCAAGAGTTCTTGAACACCCCATATATATTTTAAGCTTTTTTCTTCCATGAGTTTACCAAGTTCAATATTAAATTAGATATTATTTATAATACAAATTAGATATACTTTAGGTATATGTGATAACTCTTATTAGACACTTGTGGAACATTATATTTTATTTAAGAATTGACAACAGCTCAATTAATGTTATTTATCTGTTTATCTGAGTTTGTATTCAAGTAATAATGAATCCATGATGCTTTTTAGCTCATTTAATATTTTCTTTATTTAAATGAATTATAGACATTTGATATTTAAAATTGAAGAGGATTGAATTGATGTGCGAATTATGCCAACTTTTTTGTGGGTAAGTTACAAAATAAAGGAAGGTTGGGAAATGAATGTATTGTTTTAAAAGTATTTAAGATATTTTCATACTCTGCTTTCTCCTTGATAAATGTGTAAATACGGCATGAAGCACAAGTGAGAATATTTTATTGTACAAGGCATTATTAAATCAGCTT
Source organism: Euristhmus nudiceps (assembly GCA_030068295.1). Lineage (NCBI taxonomy): Eukaryota > Metazoa > Chordata > Actinopteri > Siluriformes > Plotosidae > Euristhmus > Euristhmus nudiceps. Next base: position 8,686,611 of record JAQNCB010000013.1, read on the forward strand.
ATAAAGAGGATGAGGAGGAGGAGAAGAAGAAAGGCAGACAGATGACAAAAAGATTTTTATTATTTCAGTTTTAGGTTTTCCTTGCATAGGATGTTTGACTTTCTTCTGAATAAGTAATGTGAATCCTGATGGCTTTTCATTTGCCTAGTTATTTGCACAATGATTTCACATCATAAAGCTTAACTGATATTTAATTTTAAACAGAATATAAAGGTATAAGCACACAAACTTAGCAAACAGCAAGCAAGCTCTGCAGTGACTTTGAGCAGTTCCTGAACTCAATGTTGATTTATTATATATTATTAACAATTGCACCTTTTTGCTTCGTGAATATTTTGCACACTAATTCTCCAGCAGTTATTCTTGCCTGATACATATTACATAATTCTTCTTGTGATAAAATATTACAGACTCAGTATATTTACATGTTAGTTATTGGTTGTTTAGCTTGTTGCATTACTGTTTTGCGTTATTATTTTTGTTTACTGTATGTTTTTTCCCATTAATTTATCCTTGAAATAAAAGTAAAGTAATAGCTAAAACAAATTTCTGTGTGGTGCTGATATTTTTGTGTGCTGAAATATTTTAGGGATAAGCCATAAAATGTGCAAAGCAACTTTATTGTAATTATAAATTGTGTTTACATTTAAAATAGAAAAAAATTTACAAAACTGTACCTCCCCTTTGTTGCTGGGTGGGATAGTCAAATGCACCTTTTGTGCTTGTTTGTTTGTTTGTTTGTTTTGTGTGATAAAGTGTATTTACAAAAGGAGCAAAAAAAGTGAACACAGGGTGTTGAGACAAAGTAGCATAAGAGAAAGAGGAAAATAGAGCAACAAAACAAAAAGACACGTAAGTAAATGATTGAGAAAAAGTAAAACAAAATGAGGCATTTACACTCATACATCCCTTATGGTGGCAAAAAAGGAAAGGGAGGAAGAAAAGATTAAATAAAATAATAATAATTTTTTTTAAATATATATAAATTATGTTAATGATGATAATAGTAATTTAGATATTGATAATAATTAAGATGATAGTGGTACTGATAATAGCAATAACAATAACAATAACAATGACAGGCAGGATGGTGGTGAAGTGGTTAGTACATTTGCCTCGCAGCAACAAGGCCTGGGTTTGATTCCCAGCTCAGCCACCCAGGACTGTTGGAGATAGGCTCAATTAGCTGTGGTAGATGCCACGCCGACAAGGGCACCCCAGACAACCCCACCCCATCACAGCTCCCCAATCCTGAAAATTCACCCCTCGCCACCCCATGCCATATTTAGCTAGCCCATGTTTGAATTGTATTTGTTGTTTGCCTTTATGTTTGTCCGAGGATAGTGTGATGCATTAAAAGTGGGCCCAGTATGCAGCTTGTGTCTCGCACCAGCAGGCAACCTTATAGCAGCTCTACTTCGGGAACCCACCCAGCCAGAAGACACCCCGCTCACTGGATCCTCCCTGCTCTTTATGGGTTTTTTTTTTTTTTCGTTTGTTTGTTTTTCTAGAGATTAGTATGTGTTGGTGGATGCTTATGCTAATGTGATGCATTAAAATAAACGCAACATTGCCAGGAAGTTGGGTGGCTTGTGGACAGAGCACCGGGAAGGGGTGTACTTTTAAAACTTTGCTCTTTTTTACTAAATTATTATTACTATTATTCATCATTAATTTTTTGAACCACTTAATCCTCGTTAGGGTAATGGAGAGACTGGCATCGATTTCAGCCGAATCTGGGTGACTACTCTTGGCGAAAGTCAGCAATGGTTCTTTTACATCCCTCTCACTACAGACAGTGGCCGGCCTTTGATAACCCAGTTAGCTGCACGGGGGGGACAGCAGTGATAACCCGGTGATAGTGGGGCTTGAACACCCAACCTTGGAATCAGTAATCAAGCATTCTACCACCAGGCCACCACTGACTAATAATAATAATAATAATAATAATAATAATAATAATAATAATAATAATAATAATAATAGGCTCAGCCAGCCAGGACTATTGCAATCTTTTAAAACAGTATTTTGTTGCAGTACTGGCACCCCAGACAACCCCACCCCATCACTGCCCTCGCCCAGATTCGGCTGAGATGGGTGCCAGTCTCCCCGCGACCCTAATTAGGATTAAGCGGTTCTGAAAATGAATGAATGAATGAATTATTATTATTATTATTATTATTATTATTATTATTATTATTATTATTATTATTATTATTGTTATTGTTATTATTGTTATTATTATTATTATTATTATCTGTTGTTGTTTGACTCACAGGTCTACTTTTTTGGGAAGTATGACACTAGAGGGCAGTGGTGAATTTAAAATCGATAAAACCACTACTCCATGCATGACAGGGAGTACAAAGACCAGAGACCAGCCAGTACAGAGAAGCATGAAAGGGAAAAAAGATGAAAAAATACAAAAACATTCATTCATTCATTCATTCATTCATTTTCTGAACCGCCTAATGTTATTAGAGTAGCGGGGGAGGCTGGCGCCCATCTCAGTCGACTCCGGGCAAGGGCAGAGTACACCCTGGACAGCTCGCAAGGACATCTCAGGGCAGAAAGACGCTGACAACTATGCCGCCTACTCTTGACGAAAGTCAGCTATGGTTCTTTTACATCCCTCTCACCACAGACAGTGAGAGACATGGCCAGCCTTTGATAACCCAGTTAGCAGCACTGGGAGAAATACAAAAACAATCTTTTGTTAATCCACAGGTTCCGAACAATAAGTACAGATGAACGGGTTTTGCATATCATAGTGTTTTCCTCGCTCATAATTGATCTGAATAAAATAATCCTCTAATTAACAGCCTTCAGAATTGAAATGGCTGTGCTATAGCAGGGGGGGGGAATAAATGCGCAAGACATGGGTACTCCAAAAGCAGTGTTCTCCAGTGGATTCATTTATTACAATAAATACAAACCGGATTCCAAAAAAGTTGGGACACTATACAAATTGTGAATAAAAACTAAATGCAATGATGTGAAAGCGCCAATTGCAATATTTTATTCAGAATAGAACATAGATGACAGGTCAAAGGTTTAAACTGAGAAAATATATAATTTCAAGTGAAAAATATGTTGATTTTAAATTCCATGTTGTCAACAAATCTCAAAAAAAAAAGTTGAGACATGTATCAATAAGAGGCTGGAAAAGTCAATTGCACTTATAACCAACAGCTGGAAGACCAATTACCACTAATGAGGCCCATTGGCAACAAGATTGAGTATAAAAAGAGCTTCTCCGACTGGCAGGGTCTCTTCAGAGGGGAAGATGGATAGAGGATCACCAATTCCAGAAAGGTATTTCCCAGCGAAAAATTGCAAAGAGTTTCAATTTATCATCATCATTTGAGGTGTGTGTGTGTGTGTGTGTGTGTGTGTGTGTGTGTGTGTGTGTGTGTGTGTGTGTGTGTGTGTGTGT
>JAQNCB010000013.1:8768751-8778887 GCA_030068295.1 Euristhmus nudiceps
CCCCTCTCTCTGCCTCTCCCCCCCCTCTCTCTCTGCCTCTTCCCCCCCCCCTCCGGTAAACTCACCGGCTTTTTGCGCGCATCTGCAGCCGAGCAGAAATTCATGCGAAGCTAGCGCTCCTTCACTTACCTTAATACTGAAGGCTGCGGCTTTATCAAATACCCGTATACTGAAGAAAAGGCAGTGAATGAGCGTTTTTAGGAGTGCTGTGGTCCAGAGGCAGTGCATCGTTCATATGAAAGAGAGGAGTCCTCGCCCCCTGATCTTAAAACACCGCCAGAAACGGAGGAGAACCAATCATGGACATCGCGATTCACTTTACGGAGTCGATTCTTTTAAACTCACCAGTCTGTGATCATGTTAGACTGAATCGTTTTGTTTTTACCAACTAGTAGAGCAGGGGTCACCAACATTTTTGAAACTGAAAGCTACTTCTTGGGTACAGATTAACATGAAAGGGCTACCAGATTGATTCACACTTCTGAAATAGAAAATGTGCTCGATTTACCTTTAATTATATGTTATTATTAACAATTAATGATATTCATCTATGTGAAGACACTGATCATGTTAATGATTTCTCACAATAATTATCAACAATGATTTAACAAGGTCGGAAATTGATAGATATCAAAATGCAACACTTTATTTCTATAAATCTCTGCAAATATTTACATTTTCAAATGATCACTTCTGCAACATTTTAACTAGACACTAACAATTTTTTTTAAATCATGAATTACACTAGCAGGCCACGCACACTACCATGCTAACTACTCACCGAACAGTGCACTACGAACGGAAAAAGCCCATGAGTTAAAAACAGGTTTGCACAAATGGCATTCTTTTTTCACGAAACCGATGAAAAACTCCCAGAAACTAACAGGTTGCCATGAAGACCAGCTAGCTCTGATGCAATATGAAACATTTTTAAAAGTTTTTTTTAATATTGTCATTTTCAATTTCACATCAAATGCAAGTGTGATTTAAAAAAGAATAGCAACAAAAAAAATTAGATGGAGCTCATTGGTAAGTGGTGCTATGGTGCGCTATTTCTAGAACAGGCTCGTGGGCTACTCTTGTGGTCCTTGCGGCCACCACGTTGATGACCCCTGTAGTAGAGCAACGAAAAATAAATAGCTTATAGCTATTTGTAGGCTCACTTTCATCGTCGTCATCATTATCGTCATCATTATTATTGCTGTTATTATTATTATTATTATTATTATTATGCTTTCCCAGAGGTATTGTAATACATATATAGCATTTTCAAACAAACTTGGTGGAGTCACGATCCAGTCCCAGAGATGACTAATTAGGGCCATGGGGAGGCTGGCACCCATCTCAGCTGACTCAGGGTGAGGGCAGGGTACACTATGGACAGCTCACCAGACCATCGCAGGGCCGACACTCACACAGCCATTCACACTCACACCTAGGGGCGATTTATGAACAGCCTACTGTGCATGTTTTTGGGAGGAAACCGGAGTACCAGGAGGAAACCCACACAAGCACAGGGAGATCGTGCAAACTCCACACAGAAACACCTAGGCTGGGAATCAAACCCAGGCCTTCTTGCTGTGAGGCGAACGTGCTAATCACTACACCACCGTGTCGAAATATGCAACTACTATGGAACCCTAGTAGGAAACTCAAATGAGACAGTAAGCTTTGAGTCTTGAGTGACTTTAAAAGGTCAAACCCCAGCTATCTTGTAACCATGTCTGTTAAAAAAAAGAAAAAACCTTTGATGATTTGTAAACAATTTTTATTGATTTTTAATAAACTGGCATTCATATTGAAAGTTGATTTTTGCTTGAGTATAAGAACTGAATTCTATATTTATTATGTAATTTTGTTCATTTATTTCATAAAAATAATGTACTGTCTCCTCGCAGTGATAACTGCTATAAAGATTAGTAGATGGATATATCTCTAAATCAAATGGATCAAAATCGAAATAGATCAGTAATGTGTCCATCATCAGCAACTCTGAAGGAAGGAAAAGGCTTTATACTGTAATTTAACTTTCTATATCATGAGTATGTTTGTAATGTTCAATATCCTTAAGTGTCCAAAAAAGGCACTTATAAACAAAAACAAATAAACAAACAATAACAATAAGAATTATTATTATTATTATTATTATTATTATTATTATTATTATTATTATTATTATTATTATTATTAATAATAATAATAATAATAATAATAATAATGTATTGTCCAAGATGCTTAATCCTAATTAGTGTTGTGGGAAGGCTTGCACCCATCTCATCAGAATCTGGGTGAAGCCGGAGTACAGTTCACCAAGCCATTGCTCGGCCAACACACACACACACACACACACACACACACACACACACACACACACACACACTATTATTATTATTTTAAATATTATTATTATCATCATCATCATCATTATTATTATTATTATTATTATTATTATTATTATTATTATTATTATTATCTCATGTACATAGAAATAAAATCTTGCTTTCACACATAGTGCTTATTGACCATTTGATCAAAATTGTGAAAACTCTTATGAACAGAAAAATATTCCACTTTAGTATATACTGCAAGGGAATGGCATGATCTGACAGTTATGTGTCGACAGCAAGGTGAGTAATGACATCCACCAATCTTGAGGTGAATAATTATTTTCGATTTTACTATTCAAGAACAAAAATATTTTTACAGTTTATGTTGGCTATTTTAAGTATGACAGAGGCGGGTGAGCGCCGTGAACAGTGTACTTTAGGTTAGTACGTGTTTTAAACTCATTCAAGCTCATTTAAGCTCATTCATAGATTTTTAACAATTTGTCATCATGTCTTTCCACAACCCTCACTATACAACACCCCAAGCTTGGAACCAGCTTGCATGTCAATAGAATACAACACAGGAAAGTAAGAAACCCACTCACCATAACTGCATCTTTTCAGAGTTTTGGAATTACTAAGCAGAAACATAACGAAATACAAACTACAGTTCAAAAATGCAAGAAAAAGCAACTAACATAAGATTATAAGGTTTTTTTTTTCATTTTAAAGCAGGATAATGATGACGATCATGCCATTCCTGTGCAGTATGTAATAGTAGGCATTATCTGCCAGGAAAACACAGGATAATGTTTGAATCAATTAAAAGTAAACCATAAAAACCTTTTTACTTTATTTCCATGTTGTATATATTAAAACAATAATTTGCCTTAGGCTTGGAGAATATTGCTGAATAACACACTGAGTGTTCTGTCTCAGGGATTATACAGTGATATCCAGCTACCTTTAGTTTATATAATATCACGCTTAGTGTGGTAAACTGTTCTCATATCAAACAAGCCTGAACCTATAAATTAATCTTCCCTAAGTATTTTTGATCAGGTTTACAGTGAATCTGGAAGCTAGTCTGAAAACACAGGGCACAAGATAGGGCATATCCCTGGCCATTACCTTAGTGGTTCAAACCCAGTAGTAATTTTGAGTTGCAAATCCACTGACTGGCATAGTTTTGGGGAAAAAACTGGTTGGCTTGGAGAAAGCACAGACTTGAGGAGAAAATGCACAGAAATTCTGCATAGATAGTTCAGGAAAGAACCGGGAACTTACGGTAATTATTCATTATTGTTATAATAATGAATTACAATAATATAAAAGTTGTCATAATATTTAATGAGTACTGTAAGGTTTTTTTTATGTCACAATGATGCATATATAAAGCTCAGTTCTGCTAAAATATGTGACCCATCAATGCAAAATTAGCCATAATACACAAAACTGACCAAAAAAGTTTTAAACTGAGCAAAATTTTACTAAACTGGGCAATTTTTTTTCAGACAAAATTCAGTTTGGTGCATTAAGACTCATTTTATGGTGATGCGTCAATATTTATTTACATAAATTAGCTCAAAATTACATTTTTAACCACTGAATGACTTTCAGATGTATTGGTCTCCTAATGTCACCATGTATCCTACTAGCAAGGATAAAGCAGCAGGTGGCCATTTAATTCATGTGTAAATTTGCCACAAAAAACTGGAATTCCAACAATAGCCTCAAGCAACATTTGAATTGCATCCTTTTAAATTCTATGTGACGAATAATGTGACAAATGGCAAATGACTGACTACACTGTATTCTTTCGAGCAAACCTATGGTAACACTAACATTTCTAATTCTCTACTTTCACAACTTCAGTTCCTCCCTGTGTATAGTTCACGTTTACCGCCATCCAAGAATGAAATATAGTATCTCCATCTGCTATTTGCCAAACTGCTTGATCCTACTAGGGTCACAGGGAGGTTGGAGTCTATCTCAACTGACAACTGGCCCGCCAGACCATTGCAGGGTCAACATACACAGCCATTTACTCTCACATTCATACCAGGGGGTAATTTGGAATGGCCAATTCCCCTAATGTGCTTGTCTTTGGATTGTGGAAGGAAACCGGAGTTCCTGGAGGAAACCCACACAAGCACAAGGAGAATACTGAAATATCTCCACTCCAGGTATTTGCTCTCTTTTGCAAGATCACTGCAGATATAGTGTAATGTTTCTTCCTGCCTTTTACATCTGTTTTTTTAAACAACTTTCATGAAGTCATGATAATAATTTGAAAATACACATAACTTATTCAATAACTCAGAACTTAAGCAGTTTTCATTGTGATTTCTGCTTGCTTTAACATTTTTGTGGTGCATTGTTTGTGTGCAGATGCAAGCATAAGGACAATATAAAACAATCTTATATAGAGATAATTTAATGTGATTGTGTGATTTACCATTTTGCAAACAGTTTCATTTAAAAAGTACTGGAAAATACAGTGTCCATACAACATTCACTCAGACTGAAAGCCACAAGGGCTAGTCCTCCTTCACTATGATTGACAGAAAGAGATCACACCTCTTTCACTGGAACTGACAGACGTACAGCCCATGCCTCCTTCACTGAGACTGACAGCCATTCCTCAAACTCACAAGCAGGCCTCCCAAAAGCCGTTTCTCTTTTCTTGGCTTGGTAGACAGAAAGGACATGCCATTTCTGTTTCACTGAAACCTTCAAGACATCCTTATATTAGGATAGATGGACAGAGACCATACATATTTCAATGGGAGTGACAGAGAGAGGCTGTGCCTATTTCATAGGAACTTAAGTACAGTTAGGCAAGTAACAATTCCATTAAAAATCTTGATCATTAAATAAATAGATAGGAGTGACAGTTTATAGACCTACAAACATAACTATTTCTTCCCTGGAGCTCAAGAAGTGAACTTGTTGAGTGAAATGAGCAGAGTTTCATCCTCACTGGTTTACAGGTAGATGGCGCTCTCAGTCCAAACATGAACCGATATCAACTAAAGTATTTCCCTAATGACAGGATGCTTTGATAGCACCATAGGTGGCACGCCTGGTTTGAATCAGTCTGTCTGTCAAGTCTATATTTGTCAGCCATTGTAGAGAGAATGAGGTACCAATGGAACGCAGTTCCAAAAGGCCAAGTGGTCTTGAAATAATACACCAATCATGTTGGACTTTAGGTGTTTGATACAGTCCTGCAGATAGACTGAACTAAATTAAATAATCATGTTGCATTATGGGGCAGTGGTGGCCTGGTGATAGGATACTGATCCCAAGGTCGGGATTCAAGCCCCACTGTCACTGGGTTGTCACTGCTGTCCCCTCAGTGCAGCTAACTGGGTTATCAAAGGCTGGCCATGTTTCTCACTGTCTATAGTCAGAGTAAAAGAACCATTGCTGACCTTTGTCAAGAGTAGGCTGAATAGCTGTCGGCGTGTTTCTGCCCTGCGATGGCCTGGCAAGCTGTCCAGGGTGTACTCTGCCCTCGCCCAGAGTTGGTTGAGATGAGCGCCAGGCTTCCCGCGACCCTAATTAGGATTAAGCGGTTCAGAAAATGAATGGATGAATGAATTATTTGCTTAAAAGATCTGCACATTTAGCTACTTTCTTGAAATAGTGTAAGATTTGGCATTGGCAGTGGGTTATATGCACGAAGCATGAAATTTCTCCTAATTCCCAAATGATTCATTCAGAAATCAGATTAAATTATAGTCTAATAAAATGAAGTCTATAATAAAACCCCATACATCACTATCTACTACTACATTTCTTTTGGCCTCTACCCTCAGGGATTTGATTAAATTGCACTGGCCACATACATTTTTATGTTATGTTATGCTCTTTTTTGTTTCTTTTTTCTTTACATTAGCCAAACTTGAAGGTAAAGATAAGTGTCTTGGTTATTGTGGACTAATGTGACATGTGACACATAAGCTGGTTAGTTTCAGTTAAAAAAACAACCCTGGTTTACAGGATCAGCTGGAAGCACAGTACAGTGAGATCAAAAGTATGCTTTAGTCTGTAATCCTCTGACTCCTCCCCGTCTGCAGTAATGAAATCAAGTCCTTCCCATCTCCCTTCTTCCTAGCCGGCTGACCTTTTAGGGATCCATTCATCAGAGAATATCCAAGGCTACAGCACAACCTGCACAGCCTGCAGAACACCAGCATTTCCCCCCTAATTAAACAGGTTGTGTATTACATCACAGAAATTCATCATACCTTGGAGGAGCTGGTGAAACATTAGTTCAACTTATTCATTCACATATTTCATGCAAACCTTTCTGGACTGTAATTAAGACAAGATCCCATTAGGACCCTTTGCCACTCTTTTCTGGATTTTGGTATAAACAGAATGATGTGCTCATTAAGGCTGTTACTGTTGGCTTGGACTGGTACATTTTGCTTTGTTCCAATGGTGTGGACTGGTGTGATGGAGAGCACATCCCAACAAAATCAGGATTTTTCAGAGGAATTTGAAGATGCAATGCTGGAGGAGGAAGTGGATAATCAGGAGAACATTTTGACACAGGTAAAGTTGCTGAAGGTTGTATTTGAGAGATTTCAATGATGAGGGAGTCAGATAAAGTACAAAAGGAACAACAGGCTTAAATGCTGAGACAGATTTCTTCAAGGGAATGAGGAATGTACGAGCAAAGAGAAAAACATTTGGGTTTGTTTGTTCGAGTGCAGAAACTGTGGTCTTTAAATTAGAAAATTGCCAGTTGTCTAGACTGCTTTCCTCATGGAGAAATCCTTTAGTCTGTGTAGTCTGTACACTTTTGTGTTTTATGGCACAAACTTGTCATCAAGCTCGAAATAATTTAAAATAGATGTGTTAGAAAAAAAAGCAACAAAAAGAAAAAAAAGAAAAAAAAAAAGCTTTATTACAAAGTCCTGCAAAAGCAAATACAGGTAATGTGTGTGTCCTACTGGATGTTTAATGTGTGTCACTTACTGGATGTTTTAATCAATCTACAGCAATTTGATTCAAGTATCCTGCTTTTCAATTTCAACTATAATAATAGTGTTATCTGTAGTAATCCTTCTCTAACATGACTCATGGAATGTGTCATTAAGCTGATGTATTACAGTAAAAAAACAGCAGGATTTCAGTATGAGTGTATTCTACAGTATGCACTGTTAGTACAGTACTTTAAACTACTAAAATGTGCAATAAAATGCGCAAAATCATGTATTCGCATCCCATTAAAATGTTTAATATATTAGAGTTAAGGCAACATAAAGAGAATATAAAGGTTCACCCCAGTTCAGAGTGACTCATATATTCTCTGGAAGTCTTCATCTAACACTGTGGATTTAACCCTCCAGCTCCTAGGCGACTATGATAAAGTGAAAACTCTCTCAGTGGGCCCAGATTGCCGCTGCAAATGTGTGGTCAGGCCGTTAAGCAGGAGCGCCTGCAGGCGTATTGAAGAAGGGACTGGAAAGCTCGAGGATTTCTACACAGTGGAGACAGTGACCTCAGGACCCAACTGTAAAAAATGTGCCTGCATTGCCCCTCCATCTGCCCTCAACCCCTGTGAAGGAGACTTCAGGTTTAAAAAGCTCCAGGAAGCTGGGAGAGATGATATCAAGGTAAAAAGGAGGAACAAAATTAATTTATTTGAAAATGTTCAATCTAATATACTGGTAATCGTCGAATTAGTGCTGTATTAGTGGTTAGTTGAAAATTACAAAAATACTTTCTGCTCAATACAATGCATGCCCAACCTTATTCTTAAAAAAATGTTTAGTAGAATAGCAGAGATTATCAAAAGATCAGCACGATCAAGTTAAAAAAGAAGCTATGTTATTGTCTGTATTACTTGGTACAATTTCACCTTTAAAATTTAGTTGGCACAACATGCAGCTGGAAAAATAAAATATATACTAGTGAGCCCATGCGAAACATATTTACATGAACTACTGATTATATCATTTATCATTATATCATATATCTATATCATTTGAATATTACATACTGCTTTACTGTACAGTGACAGACAGTAAATTTAAAACAACAAAGAAAGAAACAATGTGTAGATTGAATGTGTGGAATGAATTCTGCATCATGGAGGCATATGCAAGTGTGTGCTCAGTAATATCCTGTTAAAGTTGATCAACTGGGATTACACAACTCTTGTTACTTTACCGTCATGGAGAAATGAGTACTAATAAAAATATTTTATCTATTCCATGTTGTTATCTAATACATTAACAGCTATCTTTTTTTACGGTGAACTTTTAAAAAATGATTTATTTAAAGATTAGAGTAAATCACACTGTGCATATAAATACTGTTTGGCTAAGATTGACTTCTATCACTATTTAAGAAACAAATTTCTGATAGTAAATACATTTTTTCTGATGAGATACATTTTTTGATTTTTTAAGAATCTATCCAATAAAGCCAGTAGATTATTTCTATATCATAAAGTTTCTTTTGATCAAGATCTGTTTCTTTTACCAGCTTTCCACCATCATGGACTTACTTGAGGGGGCTTTATATGGGATGGATCTGCTAAAGTTGCATTCAGTTACTACCAAACTCCTGGCACGAGTAGACCACATGGAAAAGGTAAATGTTCTGCTTTTTTATATGATGATGATGATGATGATGATGATGATGATGGATTCAGTGTTGGGAGAGCTACTTTAAAAAAGTAATCAAGAACAGTTATTAATTACCTGATGAAAATTTAATCATTAACATAAAAGTACCACAATAAATAAATAAAAAATTAATAACTTTTATTTACTTTTGGAGTACTTCTGTACAAAATATACCAGGTCAGCTTGACCACTGTAAAAATTACCAGCCTCTGCCATCAGCCCATCATCCCTTACTCCACATCAAATGTACAACAGAATTCAAGTATGAGATATTGGTTCTCGTTCTAATTAAACCCTCATCATGTGCGAACTAATTCTAGTGCAAGGAAGGCTGGAACATACAAAATATTATTTTGATTTCTGAAATATTTTATTTCAAAAACAATAGATAAAGTAAACAAACCTTGTTAAAGCTATAACCGCAAATTATTCCAAATTGCCCCAAGTACGAGTGTGAGTGTGAATGGGCGAGTGTTGGCCTTGCGATGAACTGACGAGCTGCTCATGGTGCACACCAAATTCACCCTCATCTCTTGGCTGAGATGGGCTGCAGCCTCCCTGCAACTCGAATAAAGCTGTTCAACAAATAAAATAATTAATGATCGGTTTCACAATTGAGCAATAAAACAAAACTGTCATAGCTATTTTTTTTACAAAAATTTCCAGACCAAATCTAAATCCAGAAAAAAGGAGATTTATTGAACACACTGCATGCCATGATTGAATCATTACACTGGAGTAAGAAGAAACAAGGTGTGAAACAGATGGCATCCCATTTTAGGTTTTAAAGAAGAATGGAAGTTAGGAATTCTTACTTTACCCATTTCTTTCATCATAATACATGGGGGCATCTGAGTTCAATATGCTTTCACCTTGGACCACTGCTGAGCAAATCTTTTCAATTTCAGGAATTTTCTAGAAATGTGACAAAGGAGCAAGGGACCATGAAAGAGGAAAAAGAGCAAGAGAAGGACTCGCATGTCCGCCATCACCTGGAGAAGAAAAGACTTTTGAGCGAGCTGGAACCCTCGCTACAGAATAAAGTGGCTGCAGCTTTCTCACACACAGAGGTAAAAATGATTTATACATACGAGGGTTAGTCAAAAAGTTCTCAGACAAATGCCATAAAGAAATTATGGCATTTGTCTGAGAACTTTTT
>JAQNCB010000013.1:8781933-8800453 GCA_030068295.1 Euristhmus nudiceps
CTACTAGGGTTAAGGGGATGCTGGAACCCATCTTAACTGACTCTAGGCAAAGGTGGGGTACACCCTGAATGGTTCATCAGTCCATCGCAGGGCCAAAACACACACACGCGCGCACACATACTTACACCAAGGGGCAGTTAGAAACAACCAATCAGCCTAAAGTAAGGTGGGCATGCTAAATCACTACACTACCATGTAGCTGCCCATACCCACACATCCAAATTGAAATTTATTAAAGAACAAATTTCAAACATTACTATGTAACCAAACATTTAAATTCCATGTTACATGGCTTTACTGTTGAAAGAGACTTCATGAATTGTCTTGACCTCTCATGAGGTAAAGAGACACAAGTGTGTCTCTGTAGTGCTCATTTTCATGTTACCAGGCACTTAAAATAACAACGTGAAATTGCCAGTGGTTAAAACAATAGGGGTGCATTTTAACATTGTGTATAGCAGTTTGACCTATTTTAAGTGTAGAACAGGCTGCTGGATTAAAAAATGTAAAATTTTCCAATAAAGTAGTTTGCTCTAATATACTAAGAAGAAGATATCTAAGAAGTCCAGGTTAGCAGCAAAAACCTGTGCCAGAATTGAATTGAAACTAGCCTGAGATCATCTCGCTCAGATTGTTTTGGTTCATACTTGAGTGCAATTACTGTGTTTTCATCAGTACAAGCACCCATGAGAGCTTTTCTCCTGATATCCTGGCAAGAATAATATATTTCCTGTCTCACATGATGGATTAAGGCTTTCCCGTTACCTAGTAACTTATTTATATATATTAGGCAGTCAGAGTTCTTCTTCAAAAAGATGTAGTTTGCAAAGCATGGGATGTCTGTGATAGCATTAAGATTTCGAGATTGCGAGCTTAGTAACCAGCCATTGGGAAGAAATTGGCCATAGCAAAAGTGGGGTAAACAACAACAAAAATGTACCTCTAATAAATTTACATTCAAATATTCAGCAGTTGTAAAGTGGGGTACAATCCAAACAAAACAGAGCTGAACATTTTACACAATTAAATATCAGTTAAGCATTCCAACACATTGACTTCGACAACTGACATTTGAGGCCTTTTCTACCTAAGCATCCCACTCCTTTCCACGTGCTGATGTAACAAGAGAATCAGTGTTATTTATACCGCCTGTGAGTGGTCATAATGTTATGGCTGATCAGTTTATTTCTCATTTACAACACTAACTGCTTCACGGGGTGACACGGTGGTGTATTGGTTAGCACGTCCGCCTCACAGCAAGAAGGGTTGGGGTTGATTCCTGGGCTCAGGCGTTTCTGTGTGGAGTCTAACTGTTCCTTGCGCTTGTGTGGGTTTCTTCCCGGTACTCCGGTTTCCTCTCACAGTCCGAAAAATATGCACAGTAGTCTAATTACCAATTCCAAATTGACCCTAGGTGTAAGGGTGAGTATGAACAATATGTGTGTTGGGCCTGCAATGCTCTCGCGAGCTGTTCAGGGTGGACCCCTCCTTTACCCAGAGTCGGCTGAGATGGGCGCCATCCTCCCTGCAACCCTCATTAGTATTAAGCAGCTTATATTGTTTTTTTTCATATATCTACAATTTATTCCACATTATTTGTTTCCAGAAGAAGTATGAGGAGAGGTTTGTGGGACGCCATGACACCAGTATGGTACTGAAGAACAGTTATGTTGAAAATGGTGAAGAACAGAAATCACTTAAGGGCAAAAAGGGACCAAATGAGATGCATATCAGGAGCATGACCTTCTATAAGGCTGAAACTGAAGAGGATGATGATGGAGAACAGAATGGTGAGTTTATTCCGCAGGTCTTAATAGTGACTTAATACTGACTCACTGACTTTCCCTGCAGTTGGATTAATTTCTATTACCTTTATTTTCTTAAAACTGAAAATTTGTCAATCTAATCTATATTCAACCTAATGTCCTGTATGCATAATTACAACAGAAAAAAAATCCAAATATTCTGAAAATAGGCTGATAAGATCAGTCTAGACTTCTCTATTACCGGTCATAGATTTCCTGTGCAAACTCTAAATATTCCCAATTTTTATTTAAATTATACGAATATTCCCAAATTCTTCAAATTTGAGATATAATCTAGCCAAAGGGTGCTTGGTCTGCCCTGTAATGTCCAGTGGGACATGGCTGGTATACTACATATTTCAATGGAGTTGTTCATGGGGAACTTTTAAGGTACTCGAACTCCATCTCTTCATTCAACCCAGGAAACTGTCAAGCAAGCTCCTTTCTGCCACTTGTACTCAAGACCGTGTTCCTTTAGTTACTATCCGCAGTGTTCTAATGCAATTTAATTTTATTTTTCTAGTACAGTTTTAGTAATTTCTAGTGCTAAAATGTAATTCCAGATTTTTTTCACAAGACTTTCCTGAATCAATATCACTGTTTGCTGTCCTGGTGTATACCACGTGTTTAAACCTGAAGAATTTCAACCTTCATTCAAAACTCTCGCTAATTTTTGGAAATGTTATTGGCCATACTGATATAGCATAACATCAAAGTAGAACTAATTTCTTGGTATAAATTGAAAAAGTTCTTTATTAAGATTCCAATTCTGTTTTTTTTAACCAATTTTGGGTTTTTATCATGCCTTTCATTTTCTCTTAAATACTTGGTGATTGAATACCTTCATAGACTATTTTATTAAGCTATTCTACCCACAACTGGTAAACCTTCACAGCAGGAACAGATGATGTGCTGAGTGGGGATGGTTCAGTGGATTTAATAATAGAAGACCAGATACCCAAACAACAGGACATTCAATCTTCAGTACACTACACTACAACCCCTTACACTCCAACCACCAAGGCACCACAACTGAACAGAGAAACCACCTCAAATGTGCACATCACAAGCCAGCCTAAACATGAGTCTCAGGAAACTGAGAGGATGATTACAACCAGCACGGCACCGTCTCTTTCCTTAACAACCTTCACCACCACCACCACCACCACCACCACCACCACCACACAGCCGGTGACCACCAACAGATCAACATCCATCTCTGCTCCAGCTAAAGCTCCAAAACCACAGCATAACTCTACATCTACAGCCAGAAAACGCACAGTGAAATCTCGACTCAGCTGGGATGAAGAATCTATTGTCACTCCAGATTTGCCAAAGAATTCTGGTATGTTGTTATATTATACTATATATTTGAATATATAGTATAATATATATACAAATATATATGTAATGTAATATATATGTATACTGTATTTGGACTTGTTTATCTGCTGATATTGAATTCGTACATCATGATAATACATAGCATACAATTACATTTTATAGACTAATTCACATTATAACAATGATTTAAACACAAAAGCAGTAAATATTTTTGGTAACCATAAAGGAATAGTTTGAGGAAAACTAAAATGGCTTTTCAACTTTCGAATGACATGTTTATCTGTTCCATATACATGGCCACACTTTTATGTACTGGCATTACGTATTGTTCCAGTAACTTGCTCATTAACTTATACTTGCACTCATAAAACCAGTTCCAATATCAATATTCTACATAATTTTTGATGTGAGCCAAGAGTACACTCTGGCTCTAATGGCCAGATGGCATAATGGGTGTGATCTGGAAATATTTCATTATTAATGATAAAAACAAAGCAAACTACAAGCTGCTTTGCTGAAAATTTAAGAGGAGGTGCTATAATATGTTCTTACAATAAAAGTAATCTAATGAAACATCTTACTGCCTATAACCAGTGTGTTTAATAGAGAACATAAATCCTTGAGTGTACAGCAGCATCCGCAAGTGTAGTCTTTAAAATTGAGTGAAAGGTGACATGTACGTTTAATTTCACACATACACAGACAAGTTATTTGTGACTAGTGAAAGGGTAAGAAAATGTATCAGTGAATCCCTACTTCCTTTAAATGATACGGAAGTACAATATGAGCCCATTTTTTCAATAATTTCCCATTCAGACATTTGGAGGCAGAGCATAGGAATGAAATAATACCAAATTAATATCAAATTTCTTTAGGAAAACTGTAATTCTGATGGTTTCAAGATGTCAGATATTACTATTATTTATAATATTATTTTAGCTGCAATGTCCTATACCACCATATCCTGAATGAATCAGGCTACCAACACTGCTCATTAATGTATTGCTGAATTAAAAAAAAAGAAGAGAAAACATTGATGATAATAATAATAATAATAATAATAATAATAATGATGATGATTATGATACAAATAATAAATATATCATAAAAATATAAATATAAAGGTTTAGGTACAGACCCTGTGATGGCCTGGCATACTGTCCAGGGTGTACCCTGCCCTCTCCCTGAGTTATCTGATACGGGCACCAGTCTCCCTGCAATCCTAATTAGAATTAAGTGGCTTAGACAATGAACGAATGAATGCATGAATGAATGAATGAGGTTTTGCTGCAAAATGAGACATTGCAATTATCGTGTTTAGTATAAGCCAATAATTTCATCTTGTTCACGTCATAAAATACTCAATGATCTTTTTATTTATGCAAGATGGAAGACTTCGTATAATTTAGGAGAGAAATCCCTGGAAAAGGGATATATCTCATATGGGAATACATCACCCTCATATGCTGGCTTAATTATGTCCTGTTTATAATACGGCTGCCATTCTAATGTCTGCTGAATGTGATTGATATTTGCTTGCTTGCTTATTTTAATTAAAAAGCTGATTTTTCCCTGTTTTTCCTGTGTTGTTCTGTCTTTATAATTTGCAGGTGTATGCAAAGACACATTAGCGACTATCACAGACCCTGTGACTCAAAACACTTATGGTCGCCATGAAGGTACCTGGATGAAGGACCCAAAAGGCAATGGCAATATCATTTATGTCACAAACTACTACTATGGCACGCATCTTCTGGAATTCCGTGATATGGACACATTTAAGCAAGGTGATTATTATATTACTAGGACTAATGTACTAATTTCACTTTAGTAACACAACTGTATTTAGTTTAATTCTAAATATTGAACATTACACAGAAAACCAAAGAAAAAATTTGAGACCAAGCATTTACTTTATTAGCGGTACACCATCACTGTGTTATGTGTAAAAGCCCCAGTTGACCAGCGGATTCAAACCCTTTTTTGCTGTGATGTTACAGTGGTAATAATGATGTAACAACACCATGATGCAAATCCGTTGCTTTTTAGCATATATAATTAGCTATTTATCCTGATATTGCAGGCCCTTATGAATAGAGAGGGCCTCCCTTTTTAATTTGGATGTGCTGCATTCTGAGAAACAGCAAAACTAAGATCACTAATTAAATCAATGCAAATTGTAATGTAGCACACACACACGAGCTAGCTGAAAAAGTCCTGCATTCTAATATTTTGTTGGACAGCCTTTAGCCTTGATAACAGCGTGTAATTGCCATTGCATGGTTGCTTCAGTTGGCCAGGCTGAGGCTCATCAACATGATATGGCAATAAAAGAGAGTCAACTGAGGACCTGAATGTACTCCCATCAATGGACTTTTTCTTTCCTGATGGTACAGATGTTAAATTGGAGCTCAAATGGTGAAACGGTAGTTCAGGGAGCATGAGGATTAATTTTCACTCATGAGCTGGCACTACAGAGTCCTGTTGAAAGTATGAGGATGTGCTGGAGAAGACTTTATGGGGTGGTTCAAATTTTACATCATCAATTCTAGATATCGGGACAAATTAGCCCAACCCTAGATAGGAATAAATGATGTGATGTTGCTTAAGCTTGTCACAATACCATGGCAATTTCAAACTTCAATCAAGGCGATTGGTGAGCCAACAAAATATTACGGTACACCACCTATTTTGGGGCTGGGGAGTGTATGAATATTTTCACTTGCAGTTGTGTTTTCCAGACCATGTGACATTTCTTTTACTTTTAGACAAATAACCAACAATAATGATGTGTCTTGTTTTGTAAAGCTGCTCTTGTTTAATAGGTGTCAAACGCTGAACGTTGTGGGTATTAATATCAGTGTTTTTAATTTTCTGCTCTCACAGGACGCTTCACCAACTCCTACAAACTCCCTTACAACTGGATTGGCACAGGTCATGTGGTCTACAATGGTGCCTTCTACTACAACCGGGCATTTTCTCATGACATCATCAAATATGACCTGCGTCTACGTTACGTGGCGGCTTGGACCACACTACATGATGCCATGTTTGAACACGAGGATGAGGAGGCCCCCTGGAGCTTTAGAGGACACTCAGACGTGGACTTTGCTGTGGATGAGAGTGGGCTATGGCTGGTATATCCAGCTCTAGATGAAGAAGGCTTCCAGCAGGAAGTGATTATCCTGAGCAAGCTCAATCCTTCCGATCTACAGAAGGAGAACACATGGAGGACGGGCCTGAGAAGGAGCAACTATGGGAATAGCTTCGTCATCTGTGGTGTCCTGTATGCTGTGGACAGCTATGAACGTATAAATGCTACTATTAGCTACGCTTTTGACACGCATACACACACTCAAATGGTGCCACGGCTGCCATTTGTAAACAACTACACTTACACCACACAAATTGACTATAACCCAAAGGACCGCAAGCTCTACGCCTGGGACAAGGGCCATCAAGTGACCTATGATGTTATATTTGCCTATTAATTACTGTATGAGAGGACATCTGGGTAATAACTAGATTACTAGCTGTTCTGCACTTTTTGTAAAATATTTTCAAGACTCAGTGGATTGTAGATCAGTCTACGTGGTCAGTATATACTGTATTTTTTATAACATGCCACTGTTTTATTTTTGTTTGATCATTGGTTTGCATTGTGTAAAATGCATGTTTCTCTAATGTGCTTATCATTCCATGATGAATATGTACACTACGTTAAGGTCTCAGGATCATTCATGTGATGATACCATAAAACTGGCTTTCACAAAAAAAATTATGCATTTACAAAGCAAACAGTCATCGTGCAAAGGCTTGACTTGCCTATCATGCCAGTGATTGTTCATTTCAAATGAGGTGCCCCAAAAAAGAACAATGTTGAGACAATCTTCCTGTATACTTGGAGCACTCATATGCAATACAAACACTCAGAGAGTACACAAGCTTGTGAAGGTGGTTTATTGTTCGTACAAGACTTTTGCTGTTTCTCCACCAAATATACTGAGACTTTAATGACAAAGTTATTGTTACGGCTTGTAAAAATGTATATATATTTTGTAAATAATGTAAAAAAAAAAAATTAAATAAATCCCATGCTTGTACTTGTGTAGAGTGATGAATGAAGCCATAATGGGAGTGGGGGGGGGTCCTAGCACTTCCACTTTACAGCAAGAGGGTCCAAGGTTTGGACCCTGTACAACTGGTGATGGAGTGTCTGTGTGGAGTTTGCTTGTGCTCCGCTTGCTTGCGTGGGATTCCTCCAGGTTCTCTGGTTTCCTCACACAAATCAAAGGCATGCATATTATGCTAACTGATTATTCTCAAATTGTCCCTATGTGTGAATATGAATGAATTGTTGTGTATGTTGGCTCTGCAGTGGTCTGGCGAGCTGTTCTGGATGTACCCTGCCTTCGCCCAGACTTGACTGGAATAGGCTTCAGCCACTCCATGACCCTAATAAAGGTGTGGAATTGTGGGAATTTTAATGAAAAACCAAATGAGTGGTTTCCAATTTGAGTTTAAATGCAGACAGCAAGGTTCTCAGTTTAACTGACTGGGGCCCATCCAGTTGGAGTTTACACGTACTTCCCCTGCTTGAGCGGATTACCTGTGGATGCTCTAATTTCCTACTACAGTCTAAAAACATGAAGATGAGGTCATCTGGCTACTCTAAATTGTGCACAGGTGTGAATATATATGTGTGTGAACGGCTGCTTGTCTCTGTGTTGGCCTTGTGATAGATTGGTGACGTTTACAGGGTTAGTCACTTCTGGATGGAATCCCCTCTCTAACCTGCACTTAGTGGATATATTAATAAAGTAAGAGAATAAATTTAAAAGCCATTATTTGGCAGACAATGCTTTTTCAAGACCACAGATTCTACAAATGATTCCCAGTTTCAAAAATACATTTGAGAAACCCATTACCACACAGCCTGGTTGGCTTGGTTTATTTTCCATGACAAATCCCAAGGGAATCTACTGTCAAATACTTCATGGCTTGGATACAGGATTTTAACTAGCAACTTGAAGGTAAGAATATGAGGAGTCCATTTGCAAAACCTGCAATGTCAAGTTTTTAAGAAAAATCAGATTTTTTATAGGCATAGAAATTATCTTCCATCAGAACAATACCTGAAAAAGAGGCTAAAGGAAATAACTAATTTGTTTGCAAAACTTGACTTAGCAGGTTTTGCAAGTGGACTCCACGTATACTAGTATAAGCACAACCATGTATGCCACAAGCACATTCTTTTATCTTTGCTAAGATTCGTTCTGCGTTCCGGAAATACTGTAATAATAATAAAGTGTATAAAGAACATCATATTGATTTAGAAATGAGACTGAAATTTATTACTGCATGTCTCTGCTCTTGGTCACTTTGTAGTTTACAAACGTTAACTATCTGCAAATGACAATGATAAAATCAATGGTAAAGGAAAATATACATGAAAGAATGTCCCTGAGAAATGTACATGCACTGAACAAAAAACTCAAACTTAAGGAGAGGTAGATTGGAGCTTAAAAATATTAAATGTTTGTCTACATGAAATAACAAAGGCTACAATTTTTAAGACATTATGAACAACAGCTGAAATATGTTGCACACATTTGTGGAATAAATAATCATGAATTATTGACACAAACTCTGTTTGATGCAATAATAATAAAATGATGTGGACAATATTATTCAGAGATTACTTGGAATAGATTCTCTACAGATGGTAATAATTCATCCATTCATTTTCTGAACCGTTTAATCCTAATTAGGGGAATGGAGAGGCTGGCAATTTCAGCGGACTCTGGGTGAGAGCGAGGTACACCCTGGATAGCTCACTAGGCCACTGCAGGACAAGAAAAAATAAAGAAATCATTCAATAAATAAATAATATTAATAATACAAACCGAATTCCAAAAAAGTTGGGACTCTACAAATTGTGAATAAAAACAGAATTCAATGATGTGGAAGTGCCGAATTTCAATATTTTATTCAGAATAGAACATAGATGACAGGTCAAAGTTTAAACTGAATAAATGTATAATTTTAAGGGAAAAATATGTTGATTTTAAATTCCATGGTGTCAACAAATCTCAAAAATGTTGGGACAGGCAGCAATAAGAGGCTGGAAAAGTAACTTGCACTTCTAACGAACAGCGAGAAGACCAATTACCTCTAATGAGGTCCATTGGCAACATGACAGAGTATAAAAAGAGCTTCTCAGAGTGGCAGTGTCTCTCAGAAGCGAAGATTGGTAGTGGATCACCAACAAATACCACAAATGTTGCGCAGAAAGATACTGGAGCAAAATTACAAAGGTGTATCCCAGCGAAAAAGTGCAAAGAGCTTGAGGTTATCATCATCTACAGTCCATAACATCTTTCAAAGATTCAGAGAATCAGGAACGATCTCTGTGCGTAAAGGACAAGGCTGAAAAACCATACTGGATGCCTGTGATCCTCTGGCCCTTAAATGGCACTGCACAACAAACAGGAATGCTACTGTAAGGAAAATCACAGAATGGGCTCAGCAATACTTCCAGAAACCATTGTCGGTGAACACAATCCACCTTGCCATCCACCGTTGCCAGCTGAAACTCCACAGTACAAAGAAGAAGCCATTTCTAAACAGGACCCAGAAGCGCAGGCGTGTTCTCTGGGCCAGGGGTCATTTAAAATGGAGTGTGGCAAAGTGGAAAACTGTTCTGTGTTCAGATGAATCACGATTCGAAGTTCTTTACTGAAAACTGGGACACCATGTCATCTGGACTAAAGAGGACAAGGACAACCCATGTTGTTATCAGCGCTCAGTTCAGAAGCCTGCATGTCTGATGGCATAGGGTTGAATGAGTGCATGTGGCATGGGCAGCTTGCACATCTGGAAAGGCACCGTCAATGCAGAAAGGTATATTCAGGTTCTAGAACAACATATGCTCCCATCCAGACATCGTCTCTTTCAGAGAAGACCTTGCATTTTTCAACATGATAATGCCAGACCACATAGAGTATTAATTACAACATCATGGCTGCATAGGAAAAGGATCCAGGTATTGAAATGGCCAGCATGCAGTCCAGATCTTTCACCTATTTCGAGCATTTGGCGCATCATAGAGAGGAAGGTGCAACAAAGAAGGCCCAAGATAGTTGAACAGTTAGAAATCTGTATTAGAGAAGAATGGGACAGCATTCATATTTCTAAGCTTGAGAAACTTGTCTCCTCGGTCCCCAGACGTTTGAAGATTGTTGTAAGAAGAAAAGAAGATGTGTCACAGTGGTGAAAATGGCCTTGTCCCAACATTTTTTGAGATTTGTTGACACCATGGAATTTAAAATCAACATATTTTTCCCCTAAAATGATACACATTTCTCAGTTTAAACTTTTGACCTGTCATCTATGTTCTACTCTAATATTGAAATTTGGCACTTCCGTATCATTGCATTTAGTTTTTATTCTCAATTTGTACAGTGTCCCAACTTTTTTGGTATCCGATTTGTAATATTAATAGGTTTTAGGCTTAAACTAGGTCATGGTGCCCTTACAGAGTATAAAAATTGAACTACAATTGAAGGGCTGAAAGCCACAGTGATCTAATCCCTAAAATGAGATAAGGTGATATTTTGACAGATGTGGATAAGGTCTGCTGTTAAATGCAAAAAAAAAAAAAAGAAAGAGGGCGTTCCCTTCATATTCCTTATGAACTTGAATAATATGGTGAGCATTATCCCTTTTTTACATTGCAAAAACTTTAATATTCTTTTTTTTTTCAAAAACATATTTCTTTTGGTTGCACCACTCTTAAATCTACTGAGAGAGGCTGGAGCCTGTCTCAACCCACCCTAAACAACTTGCCAGACCATTGCAGGTCCAACACACACACAACCATTCACACTTATGCCTTGTGTCATTTTTGTACATCCAATAAGCATAATGTTCATGTCTTTTGGATATGGGAGGAAACCAGTGTACCCTGTGGAAACCCATGAAAGCATGGGAGAACATGAGAACTCAACACTGAGCCTGGGAATTAAACTCAGGACCTTCTTGCTGTGAGGTGGATGTTCTAACCACTACGCCACCTTGCTGCTCACCACAACTGAGATGGAATGATAACAAATATCCCTTTTTAGAAATCAAATTGTTAAAAACATTTGTCCTGATCTTTGACTTAAATTTGGTCAATAATTCAATCTTCCTTCCTGCCACAGGTAGGGTGTGCAAAAGTCTTGAGCCCACAACTGCGAACACTCTTTCAGTAAATGATTTAGTGTTGTAGATAAGGAGAAAAACGATATGAATAGCAGACTTAATGTGCTTGCTGGAGACCACCCATGTGGAAGCACCCTAACTGATATTAGTGGTAAAATGGGGAAAGATGATGATGATGATGATGCTGTTGATTATGACGGAAAAAGCTCTAGTTATAATAAACATCATGAAGGAGTTCGTAAGTTGTACATTTGTGCACCTCTGTGTTTCAGTAAAAAGAGAAAACTACAATGACACCAAACAGGACTTCAACTCTAAGGGACACTAACCATATTTGAATTCCCACAACAACATTCAATGCAATTACCGGGTATATATGAGCACTGGAATAACAGTGATACCCACCCCACTTGCTGTGAGTGGTCTGTCAAAATAAGGTGTTTAAAATTGTTTCATTGATTTATCTTTTGGGGCTTCCTGTTAAATTCAATGTTCTGTCAGTTAGCAAAGGCATGGTTTGTTTTTCCATCACTTCATTTTGGGCAGAAACTTAAGTTTCCTTCTCTGTACTGAGCCAGTAAGCCTCTGGGAACTTCTGGCGAGACAAGAGGAAAGCTTTCTTGCCAGACCAATCTTCAGGAAAGAACCAAGAGGAATATACTGTATGCATGTACGTATAAATGAGGAAAAACCTAATAACCTGCTACCTTTTATATTATTTTTAAAAATTAATAATTTATAATCATTTAAAATTACTTATTTAGCAAATATGGAAAATAATGAATGTTGTGACTATATTTCAGATGTAATGCAACTGGTAACCTTGCAAGGTTGCCATATCTGCAAAAACTCCTGAAAAGGGAATGAGCTACACCAGAAGCAGGGGTTTATTTTGGCACAGATCTCTGTCTGTCTGCAATGGCTGCACAGAAGTAAGTACAAATCTTCTTTGCACTGGATTAGTGTTTCCCTAAAAGACACATATTGGGTATTGGGGGAAATGTTTGAGATACACTATAGGCATGACTCCACAATGACATAACCATTCATTCACTTCTTAATTTTCATTAGCCGGTGAAATAAAGAACCAAATAAATTCCAAGTCATCACCAGAATTTTGTATGCTTTCCTTGTTTGTTATAAGCTACAAGGATACCCAGCCCTTATTCAGACCCAGGTGTTTTCTTCCTTGAGCTTTCTATCTAGTTGATGACTTCAGAAGGGAGTGACTACATCCTAGTTAATCAGAAACACCCCAAGGACAAGACACGTAATACATTTCCCAGCTGTTCATGCACTTTTTGAACTTTAATATATTTTGAGGGATGACAATAAAAGCCTGTGGTGAAAAAGAAAAAAGAAATATATATATACAGACAGGTCGGAGACAGTGACCTGGAGGCTGGGCTAGACCATAACCCTTGGGGTCATCCTGTACCTGCTATACATTTCCAATGAACTCCAAAAAAGGGATGAATGTAAGAGGACATCAAACAAATGAAAGTTTTAGGTGTATTCATTAAAATCTCTGACAGAGACTCTTAAATGAATAGTAGAAGTAGTCAACTTACTCAAGCGCTATGTTTAATATATGGACAGGGTTTGAGAACATAAGAGGTCTCCTGGGACATAAAACCTATAAACACTATGGAACCTTCCTGTTTGGCTTCCTGTTCTCCTCTACTCAGAACACTTCAGCAGATTTCTTATGCTTCTGCTTCTTTTCTTAGTTATTTCATGCTTCCTATGTGCCACGATATTTTAACAGCCCTTTACAGGTATTGCTGGATTCTTCAGTACCTGGTAGATTATCCAAGTAGATTATTATTTTGTTCCACATAGATCTTAACTGAATAGCAGGGCTGTAGTGTGCAAATCTAGTCTTCGACTCATGTCCAAACTCAACACTTCTTACTTTTGTCTCAGACTTGTCTTGGAGAAATTGGTTTTTGTTCACGGACTTGTCTCGAACTTGACCACAGGTCTCACTAAATATTCCAATTCCAAGTAGGTTCAACTGTGTTTAAAATAAATAAATAAATAAATAAAATAGATTGATAAATAAGGAGATAAATAAAATAGTCTACAGCAGGGGTTCCCAACCTTTCCCAACTCAGGGCCCACTTGAAAGTCTCAAAAATGTCTGTGCCCCCCTGCCCCCGCCACAGCCCCAAAGACAACAGCCACTGTCCAATATAAACTGAATAAATAAGTGCCAAATAATGTGTTCTCAGATGCCTTTTGAATAAACATCTGGAACACACAGGACAAAACTGGAAGCAAAGGGAAAGCTTAAAAATCAAGGAAGCATTTGTCATGTATAATATTAAACTGAACAACAACTTGATTTCACTGAGACTATGAGTGAACAAACATATCCCAACTTTAAATCTCTGAGTTCTGTGTGAATGGGCAGATTCATATTTATCTGTACTGGTTAGTAAGCTAGAATAAGAAATTTCTTTGACAGCCCAGTTGCAATACCTTCGCGGCCCACAGGTTGGGAAATGCTGGTCTACAGATTTTTTTTAGCCAAGCATCCTTCTTCAAAATAAATTAGTTTATGAACCAAAAGTTTGTTTAATTAATTTTAAATCTATCTACAAAGGGCATTCATATTGGCTAAATGGCCTAAAGAGTAATATGATTCAGTCTTGCTCATTTGGACTTCGTTTTGATATGAAATTGAACATCTTTAAATTTGGTCCTGACTTAGTCTCAAGTAGTCCGTTTTTGTTTGTTTGTTTGTTTGTTTTTTTACATGGCAAAGATGATCTGTTAAATGGCTTCCACCCTGTATTCTCCCAGATTCTTACCCTTTGGCTTCTGCCACTCATCTCATGCTGATCTTGTAGTGAGAACGTAAAGCTACTAAGTACAAGCCCCATATTCAAATAAGTGGTATGGTGAGTGATTGTGGAAGTATAATGGGGAAAGTTGGAGTCTTTGAATGCTTGGGCTGGAGCTCTGGACAGATTCTGTTTTGTGTTAGACAACCTTGAAAACCACTCTTCTTCCTAAACTCCACTTAAAGCTCTTAGATAGGTGTCACTGAATACTAGGGAGGTTGAGAGTTGGAAAACTCCTACACAAGTAGCAAAAGTTATTTCATAAATCCATTTATTATTGCATGCTTGATATTTATTCCAATTGTTACTACTTTGTATGCCTTGGGGAGGATTTCTGGTAGGAAGTTCTTTCTGGATTTAATTTTGATTTGATTAATTCTTGTAGTTGTGGGTCTAGTCCGCCGGCCTGTGATGAAATTCCAACCTGTTCAGCCTGTGTTTCTATGACCGAATAACTGATGTCCAAGGAGCACCACTATTCCTCCACCGCCTCTTTCAATACAAAATTAATTCCACCATTAAAACACTCACTCACTCACTCACCATTCAATCACCAATTTGCTGATTATGCTAGGGTCATGTGGTTGGCTGGACCTCACCTCGTTCTCAAAAATGGGCAAAGGCAAGGTACACGCTGAACAGCTTTTCCATTGCAGGGCCAACACACACACACACACACACACACACACACACACACACACACACATACACACACACACACACACACCTAGTGAAAATCTGGAAAAGTCAGTTAGGATAATGTGCATATCTTTGAGAGGAAACAAGAGAACCTGGAGGAAACCCAAGCAAGCATGGCTAGAAAATGCAAACTTCACACAGAAATGCCCTTGCTGATCCTGGAACTTGAACAAAGGAACTTCTTACTTTGAGGAGTACATGCTAACCACTACGACACCATGCCATGCCATCCTCCATCACAACACTGTTGGTCTACTCTAAACATTACTTGAAACTGTTGAAGCTATTCAAGGCCGACAACTGAAATATGACTTGAAAATATTTCAGGATAATCTATTAAAGCAATAAAATACACACATTTTACTTCATTTTGAGTATTATTGTTTTCAATGTCTGTAGTGTGGAAGGACACAGATTTGACTTTGGGTGGTAAAATATGTTCTCAAGATCTCAATGCCGTCTTGTAAAATTCTCCAGGATTGTTAGTTGTGCATTACTAAACTCTCACATCATTCAGCTTTTATAGCATTGGAAATGTGGCCCAGGTCCTGAAAAGGCAAACTGCTTCCCTGGAGCAGTACCAGATCCAGCAATTATTAGCATTGCTAGCAATTTGTTGAATCTACTGATTCAAACTGTCCTCTGCCTGCTTCATGCGTCATTATCGCTTGCTTCATTGAAACAGACTCTGCTTCATGTTCTTATCGAGTTCCTCTCTTTGATCCCCACATAAGCACTCCAGTTCTATGCTGTGTTGCTAATGTTTGTCCAACATCTTTGCTTTGCTAGCCTTCATGTTTTTGGCAGTGGTTCCGATTTTTAGATAAATTAATACCCAATGCTGATTCCCATGTTCTCTCTTTTACTACATCTTCTCACGGGATCTTCTCATGTCAACCATGACTGCCAGTAGTCTGATTCATGCTATTGACTGTGGTCATGGTTTTTGGAGCAACCAAGATAATATGGTTCAGTTACTATTAGAATGCAATCGCATGCTATAGCTTTTGAAACTCAAATGTAACAATCACATATATTATATATTCCATGAGCCATAAAACATGATGGAACTTTAGCAGATGGCTGAATCATTGCTGCTGCTTTATATTTTAGTACTCTTGAATACAGAGTTAGGAATATCTGAAAGGAATTACAGCTTTGTGTTGGGTAATACTGGGTTCTTTGTTAGAGATATAAACACTTGGCATAATCACAAAGGAAATTCCTAGGAAAATCTTTCCTGAATGATATACAGGTCAACTCAAAGAAAGTGATATTAAGGAAATTATATTGCGCAAACAAGGCGAGACGGTGGTGTAATCGTCAGTAGTTTTGCCTCATAGCAAGAAGGTCCTAGGTTTGAGGCCTATACCCGACAAGGACATTATTGTTTGGAGTTTTTTTTCTCCCAATGCTTACTTGGGTTTCCTCTGGATACTGCAGTTTCCTCCCACAGTCTAAACACTTGCATTTTAGGCTAATTAGAAATTCTTAATCGTCCCTAAATGCAAATGTGAACAGATATGTGTCTGTGTATCTGGTGAGACATTTAGGGTATATCTTGCTTTTGCTTGGAGTCAGCTGGTATGGGCTCCAGCCTTCCTGCAACCTTAATAAATTATACAGCAGCTCGGAAAATAAAATTAAATATTGATCAAACAATAATGTAGAAGAATGGTAAAATAGCTTTATAATTCTAACATTCTTCCATCTGCTGAAAATGAAAAGCTTAATCCTTCTACAGTAAGCAGTGAGGCTGGAGCTTGTCCAAGCTGAGTCTGGGTTAAACCAGGGTACACTCTGTACAGCTCACCAGACCATCACAGGGCAGCATGCACACAAAATTTCATACTGAGGTCTGCATCCAGGGCATTTGGAATAGCCACAAATTCTAATTGCATGTCTTTGGCCTGTAGGAGGAAACCCGGTTACTTGGAGGAAACCTACAAAAGCATGGGGTGAACATGCAAACTCAGAAAAATGCCACACAGAAATGCCCTCGTCAAGCCTGGGACTTGAACCCAGGAGGTTCTTGTTGTGAGGCAGATGTGCTAAACACTGTCCTGCTCTAATTCTAATATATAAATCAAAATCTAAATCTAAATATACTCTGATGAAAGAAGTATTTCAAATTACTTCAACAGTTCAATCAGACCAATTTTACACATGCACAAAAGACTTAAACATGTGAAAAAACCTCCTGCATCTGGATTCTTAAGGGAGTGTGAGCAGCCAAAAGCACACATGTCCATTGTTAATGTGGATGTGTGCTTCAAGTCTGTACAAGGATTTAAAATGTTTTTTCAGCTGTTATTTCCAGAGGGTAACCCTCCGGTCCTTCTGGGCTTTATTAAACATGATTCATTTTTCTTAAACTTAAAATGACATATATTATTTAATTACGACACTTAACCATTATTATGCTAGCTATGTTTAATGTTTACAAGCTTGTGAAAAATGGTCTGATTATAAGCATAAGTTAACCACTTTGAATAATACAAGTACATATTTTATGTACACCCGATAAGAGTTCTGCAGTGTGTGTGTGTATATATATATATATATATATATATATATATAAGATATTACAAGCAAACTGCTGCTCAAACAACTTCATAGGTGCTTGGAGAGGAAAACTAACTCTTTACTTCAGTATATACAGTATATTAGATGCAACCAACTACAAATACATTATTCAGAATCAACCATATGTATGCAAACGTTTGTTTCTAGCTTGCCAGTTAGGCTCACGGGGCATCTTTTTAAAACTGGAGATACACATTTGTTATGAATGGGAGTTGATTATATTCACAGAGTAAGAAAATAACGGGATCTAAAGCTTGAAGGACATACAAAGTTCATGATTTTTTTTTAAATATGTGAACAATTTAAAACATTTATATTTAAGGCAACCTACACCATATCCTATTTATTCAACTGAGCAGATGAGGGTTAAGGCCATGCTCAGGAATGGAACTTGAAACCAACCCTTCCGATCAGTAATACAGAGCATTCCCCACTGACCCAGCACGTTTATTCATTCATCTTTTTAACCTTGTGGAGAGAGTTGGTTGGAATTACTGCTGGTTACTATGATTTTTTAGTATTCATTCATTGCCTGAGCGCTTAATCCTATTGGGTCCCGGAGAGGCTGGTGCTCATCTTAGCTGACTCTGGGCTAGGGTGTGGTGCACCCTGGACAGATAGCTAGGCCATCCGAGGGAAGAAACACGCTGATGGCCATGCAGCCTGCTCTTGAAGAAAGTCAGCAATGGATTTTTTTTACATGCCTTTCACCACAGTCAATGAAAGACATGACTGGCCTTTTATAACCCAGTTCGCAGCACTTGGGGAACAACAGCGACAACCCGGTGATAGTGGGGCTCGAAACCCCTCCTTCCGGAGCAGTAATTCAGCACCCTACTCCTGGGCCACCACTGTCCACCAATGCACATACAGTGTACACGTATATAAAAAAATTCTGCAAACTGATATTATAATGTAAAATAGTTATACCAAGATAAAGCATGTCAAATCTTTTTACACCCTTAATGTGATCTAACCAACAACAACATCCAGTAAAAAAAAAAAAAAAAAAAAAAAAAAAAAAAAAAAAAA
>JAQNCB010000013.1:8863184-8879210 GCA_030068295.1 Euristhmus nudiceps
GACTTTCATCAAGAGTAGCTGCATAGCCGTCGGCGTGTTTCTGCCCTGCGATGGCCTGGCGAGCTGTCCAGGGTGTATTCTGCCCTTACCCAGAGTCGGCTGAGATGGGCGCCAGCCTTCCCGTGACCTAATTATGATTACGCGGTATAGAAAATGAATAATAATAATAATAATAATAATAATAAATTACCGTAAAAATAAAATAGCACGTTTCTTAAATTTCTCAATAGGAGTTGATTAATTTCCTTAACAGCTGCTCTGATAAGAGTTTCAGTTACAAAACATGACAAGTTTACAGTCTCTTGATATACTCACTCTATATCATCATTTCTATAATGACCACTCATTCACATCTTGCATGTCTACACCTACTAATACATATTAAATTTTAAACCATTGCTGCTTGGGAAAGTAAACGGTATCACTGGACATGGAAGACATTTATTTAATAATTACAATTAGTCTGAAGTGGAAGTTCTGTAGCTGCCAGAGATAAAGCTGTGACTTGCCGTGACACAGCAAATTCTACAGAAAGGAGGTGCACTGCACTTTCTCGTCAACAAGCTGTTTTCTTCCTTATTAACTTCAAAAGAAAGTGAGTGAATCTTTCTGTTGTAATGTAAATGATATATAACAGGAACGTATTTGTGCTAAATGCATAGTGTATAAAAGCACAATGTACTGTTTAATAAACAAATAAAAAGGCATAATTGTTGGTCCTATTATTATAGATGAGTACAACACTTTGAGGTGGTAACAGTAAATCCTCTTCTCAATATCATTTTCCCCTCATCCTGCAGTCTTTATCTCACGGCACGGCGGCACGTCTGCATCATAGCAAGAAGGCCTGGCTTTGATTCCCAGTTAGGACATTTCTGTGTGGAGTTTGCATATTTGCCCCCGTGCTTGCGTGCTTGGGTGGGTTTCCTCTGGGTACCCTGGTTTCCTCCCACAATCCAAAAACATACACAGTCGGCGAAGTGTCTGTTCAAAACCACCCCTAGTTGTGTGTGTATGTGTGAATGGTTGTGTTAGTGTTGGCCCCTGCAATGGCCTGGTGAGCTGTCCTGGGTGCACCCCACCCTTGCCCGGAGGCGGCTGAGATGGGCGCCAGCCTCCCTGGGACCCTAATTAGGATTGAGTGGCTTAGAAAATGGGTCGATGGATTAAAGTCTTTATTCTTTACATGATAAAGGTATACAACAACCACCATACCCTGGAACCCTGGAAATCCATCTTGGCTGATGGATTCCATCAACAGAACAGAACTTTCTACACATGGATGCACATGTGCTCTGCATAAAAAGTTTGGAAACAGTCACTGCTTTGTATTTATGTGTGTGTGTGTGTGTGTGTGTGTGTGTGTGTGTGTGTGTGTGTGTGAGAGAGAGAGAGAGAGAGAGAGAGAGAGAGAGAGAGAGAGAGAGAGAGAGAGAGAGAGAGAGAGAGATGCATGTCTGATGAGCAGTGTGTCATGGGTCACATCCCCAGAGTCTCTCATTCTGAAGAAGATTTATGATGCACTTCCTGTAGAGAGGAGGTGAAGTAACACCCGCTGTCCTTCACGGAGGTCACCATCCAGCAGCCTTCTCTCTGCTGCTCATTTCAGGTTATGCATCACAGATATCTTCAAATATACTGCTTTGCTTTTTAAACAGAAGATATCCATAAGTGTAATGTAACCCTGTAGAAATGGTTACTTGGTTACAGGAATTGCTGAAATGTAAGACGAAAAAGTAAGATGTGGAGTCTTACATGTGTACATGTAAAGAAAATTTGTTGGATGCCGTTTTGAATTAAATGAGCTGCTTTCAACATTAATTCAATTCAGTTTAATTTGTAGAGCACTTTTTACAATTAACATTGTCACAAAGCAGCTTTACACAGTAAAAGTAGGAGTTTACAAAGTACAAAAGAGCTTAAACATTTTCTACAACGCCTTCACATCCCTAATGAACAAGACGTTGGCAAGGAAAAACTCCCTCAGTTAATGTGAGGAAGAAACCTTGAGAGGAACCCGGCCCAAAAGGGAAACCCATCCTCATTTGGGTGAAACCATAAAGATGCAAACCATATCAAAGAAACTTCATTACAGTCCAAAATGTAGTCTGGTTGGTTATACCACATCCATAATTCCTAAATAATTGCGGGAAAAGAGTTTATATCCACAGTTTGTGAGTGCACATCCAAGTCCATATGGATCTCCATTAGCAGGAATGAGGGGCTTCCAAGATGAGAACTCCAGCCAGCATCAGCACAGCATGATATACCAAACATCTCAGACAGAAGAAGGATCAGGATCACCGGAATCCCAGAAGAAGAATGTGTACCTCAGCAAAAACATACAGAGAGAGAGAGAGAGAGACAGAGAGAGAGAGAGAGAGAGAGAGAGAGTGAGAGAGAGAGAGAGAGAGAGAGAGAGAGAGAGAGAGAGAGACTCTGGCATGACTGGCTATGACAGCATGACTAAAGGAGAGCACCAGAAGAAAGGCAGACATGAGGGCACCCTGTGACATTGGGCAGTCAGTCACTCCACTGTCACGAACCTGGGTGAGCATGTAGAGTGATGGAGTGACAGCATCCCAACATCACATCTGTGCCTGAGAACCCCCACGTCGGCTCCTTTACCTAATAAAAGCCTACTAACAAAATGCTCGAACTAAAAAAGTAAGTTTTCAACGTCATCTTAAAAATAGAGACAGTGTCTGAGTCCCGGACATTAACTGGAAGTTTGTTCCATAATTGTGGGGCTTTGAAAGAGAAAGCTCTGCCCCTGCAGTCGTCTTCATTATTCGATGTATCACTAACCTCCTGCACCTTTTGATCTAAGGGGGCATGTTGGATCATAAACGACCAGAGGTTCACTAAGATAATGTGGCGCAAGCCCATTAAGTGAATTATAGGTTAAAAGTAGTATTTTATATTCAAAATTTAATTGGAAGCCAGTGCAGTGTAAATAAGATAGGGGTGGTATGCTCGTATCTTCTAGTTCTAGAAAGGACTCTTGCTGCTGCATTCTGCACCAACTGGAGATTGTTTATTTACCTATTAGAAAATCCAGACAATAATGCATTACAATAATCTAATCTTGAAGTAACAGAAGCATGAGCAAGTTTTTCCGCATCATGCAGTCACATCATACTTCTTACTAGTTTGGCAACGGGCTGAGGACAGAACCTTGTGGAACACCAAACTTCACATGAGAATGTACAAAGAAATCACCATTTACATCTCCAAACCGATCAATAGTGATCAATAGTGTCAAAGGCTGGACTAAGGTCGAGATACACAAGCAGGGAGACACAGCCATGGTCAGAGGCCACCAGTAGATCATTTACCACCTTAACGAGTGCTGTCTCTGTGCTATGATTAGGCTTAAATCCTGACTGATACATTTCATGAATGTTATTCTTACAAAGATATGAACATAACTGCTGCGCTACAGTTTTTCTAAGATCTTAGAAATAAAAGGGAGGTTTGATATTGGTCTATAGTTGGACAGCTGATATGGGTCAAGATCAGCTTTTGTAATCAGAGGTTTAATAACTGCTAGTTTAAAGGATTTAGGTACATAAACAGTGCTAAGGGAAGAATTTATTACATTTAATAAAGGATTAATCACAGCTGGTAGTATCTGTTTAAAGAAACATGTAGGTACTGGATCAAGCACACAGGTAGATGATTTAGATCAGGACTTATAACTGAATATAAGGCATAATTAAAAAAACAAAATAAAAAGCAAATAAACAATAGATAGTACCTGCTAATTGGTGTGAGCATCCTCTGCACTAGGAATTACATCAGCAGTGCAGTTTTAATATCATTTAGAATATCATCTGGTAGATTGTTCCCAGTATTGCTGTTCGAGAAACCATGATTTTTTTAAAAAATAAGATTTCACCACTATTTAAAAGGAAAATGCAAAAATACCATTTGTAAAAAGAATATTTGGAAATAAGAGGTATGGTCGTGTAATACTTCGAGGCACATCTGCCTCATAGCAAGAAAGTCTTTGATTCGAATCCTGGGCTTGACAAGGGCATTTCCATGTGGCCTGCATGTTCTTAACTTGCTTACATGGGTCCCCTCCAGGTACTCAGGTTTACTCCCAGAGTACAAATACATGAACATTAGGCTAACCAATCGTTCTAAATTGTCCTTAAGTCTAAAGGCCATCTGACACTTGCATGATTTTGTGGCACGTATTGGCACGACTCGAGTCATGGTAAGTCGTGCCATTTTGGGGCACGAACCGGGAGGCTCCCACATTAGTTCATGCATACTTCAAGGCGGGTTCACGCATAGTTCATGCATAGTTCGCGCATAGTTTACCCCGCACTACTCATGAACTTGACGTGAGCTGTTCATGAACTATTCGTGGCAGTTCGCGACAGTGCATGGCATGGCATGCACTGCCACGCATACTTCACGCAACCCCCACAACTTCCCGATGAGTTCACAAACAGTTTGCGCATAGTTCACGGCCCGTTCGCGAAATTTTGTCGTGACCAAAAGTTTGAACATTTCAACATTGTAGTCCCGACATGGCACGCAGTCACGACGGGTTTACGCACACTTCACGCCGGTTTACGACTAGTTTGCGCATTGGCACGACTCAAGTCTTGCCAATGCGTGCCACAAAATCGTGTAAGTGTCAGAGGGCCTTAAGTGTGAATGATTGTGCATGTGTTGGTCCTCTAATGATCCGGCGAACTGTTCAGGGGTGTACTCCACCTTTGACCAAAGTCAGCTGAAATAGGTTCCAGCCTCCTTGTGACTCTAGCGGGATTATACTATTCAGTAAATAAATTAATGAATGTTTGATGTTTGGAAAAACTAAACAGCGAGATCTTAAGGAGCAAGATGGCGGCGCAGAGAGAGACGCAGCGGCCCATCGCTTTTCGTGTTTTAGCAGCTACTTTTTTCATGTTCTTTATTTTGTGTACTCTTTCTTTATTGATTTTTATTGTTCATGCAACAGTTGACAATAAAGATCTCTTCTCTCCTAAACCATGCTATCTATCTATCTATCTATCTATCTATCTATCTATCTATCTATGTTTGTAGAATAAAAGTTAAAAATAATAATGGATAATTACTCCTTTAATGAGAAAATGTATTAATTTAATTGTTGATGTTTCTTGTTCTCTGATAGCTTCTTTACTTTGTCTTTACTTTCTTTTCTTCACTCTCTTTAGTACTAACGCTACAAGGGAGTACCTGGGATGTTTTTAGGCATGCTGTTTGCACTATGCTAAACTATAAGTGTGAAGGAGAGAGACAGAAACATGAGAAGCCCACTTACTGAGCTCCTGACAGAAGAGTTTGTTCTGGCCACACACACAAAACACTTCAGTCTCACTAGTATTGTAAGGAGACTTGTGTTAGTGCTGCAATATATATTCTGTATCTGCTATCCTTGCTATAATTTTTAATTTTTACAAATATTCTGGCAATCCTCCTTTTTTAAAAATAAATAAATAAAAAGCTGTACTTTTTGTAGGCGGTATAGTGGTTCGCATGTGTGTCTCATAACAAAGAGGTCCTGGGTTTGAATCCTGGGCTTAGATGTTTTTGTGTGGAGTTTGCATTTTCTGTCACGGTTGAGTGGGTTTCTTCCAGGTCCACTGGTTTCCTACCACAGTCCTGATGCATGGACATTAAGGATAATTGACCAGTGAGTGGTTCATCTCTCCAAACTCCTCCGTTAATATGAGGGCTGACATTAAACCACACCCACACTTGCTACAGGGCTAAGAGCCCCCCACCCCTTCTACACACACACATACACACACACACACACACACACACACACACACACACACACACACACACACACACACTGTGATCCTTATTTTATCTTTGTAGACATTGTTAGATCATTATAGGATCCAGGAATACTGCTCTCCCTGCTGATGTGACATGGATTATATCCTGTATCACATCAGCTCCCTAAAATAACAGACTCTCCCCCAAAAGAAGAATAAAGTAGCTGTTTATCTCAAGTATTGTACCCGTACTAAATAAAATAAAGTGTCAGAACTTTTGGATAAGGTTAAATGAGAAAGTGAGATTCGGAGCATTTGTAAGTTAGTGGGTCGATTTACAGCTCAATCATCACCAGAGTTGAGGTACTGGGACACTTTCTCATTCCAACATTTACGTTTCATTCTCTCTCTCTCTCACTCCCTCTGTATGTGTGTGTGTGTGTGTGTGTGTCAGGGCTTTTATCCTGAGGGTGAGGGATGGCAGCTGATGAACATTTCTCCTGCCTGAGCTGTCTGTTAGATGTGTGTTGGGTTAAATGGAGGACTGCACAGCTTTAAAGTGTTGAGAGATGGATAGAGACTCAGCTTCTATGACACTGCACACACACACACACACACACACACACACACACATACAAACAGCAGTTAGTACTGTAAACAAAAGCATAGTTTGATTATTTTTTCCTCGAATGTCCTGTAATCTCAGTCTTTAGAGAGATTGGTTTAACTTGTATGAATTATTTATGTTGTCTACGGTGCATGTTTTCGGACTGTGGGAGGAAACCTGAGTACACGGAGGAAACCCACGTAAGCACGGGAAGAACTTCACACAGAAACACCCAAGCTGGGACTCAAACCAAAGGAATCAAAGGCAGACGTGCTAATCACTACACCACCATGTCGTGCCATTATTATTATTATTATTATTATTATTATTATTATTATTATCATCATCATCATCATCATCTATCCTTCCATCAATTCATTACCTGAGCCACTTAGTTGTCAAAGTAGCAGGGGAAGCTGGAGCCAAGCCAAGCTGGCTTTGGAAGAGGCAGAGTAAGCAATAATTGTAGTAGTAGTGATGGTGGTAGTAGCAGCAGTAGGATGTGAAAGAGAAGGAGGCAGGAGGAAGTAAGGAGTAGTGGTGGTGGTGGTGGTGGTGGAACTGGTAGCAGTAGCATTATTTAAAAATAATAAACAGAAAATCAATGCAATGAGAGACTCTCAAAGCTTCGTTATCGACTTTAAATGAATTTTTATGCATACCAAATAAATGGTTGTAATAAACCAAGTGCATGATCATTTAAGCTGATATGTTCTTTATTTTATTGTTGGTGTTCTCCTGCCAGAACCTTTTACAATTTTAAGCATTTATTAAAAAAAAAAAAAAAAAAGATTTTTTTCCAGAACAAACATATAAATATATTTTTAGATATTAAGGAATATTAAAAACAAGGAGGAGGAACAGTCTGTATTGACTTCCTGGGTTTTGGAGATTGCACATTTAAATTAAACCAAAAGCAAAAAGAGGAAATCCCGCTACATGCTTGTGTGTAAGTTTGGCATTTTGGGTCCAAGAGACTTTTATGAAGTATAAGGTCTGTTGGGCTTTTACTCATCATAGCTGGTGTTTATCCCCAGTTTCTGTAGCATGAAGCAACTAGGAGTTTAACTCCTCCTGGATGGGACACCAGTCCATCGCAGGTTACCTTCCCAGTATTTTTGCTGGTACCCATTTATACTGCTGGGAGAAAAGAAGCACACTTGCAGTTAAGACCTTCACCGGTGCATGGTGGGGGTCTCACAGAGATTTGAACCCACAACCTCCTGATCATGAGCCCAGCACCCTGACCGCTACACCACCGGCCCCACTTAAAGGAAGTATGAGCAGTAGATATTTTATTGACTGATATTTTTAATATGTATGTAATTAACAGTAAGAGAATATGACAGTGCAAACTTTTAAAAAACAGCCTTTATAAATGCTAAAGTGGGAACAAAAAAAATCTGATTTGGTTCAGCGTTGGGAAGCAAACTACATGTGGTACACTAATACATGATACTTTTACTGATTGATTGTATAAAGTATAATAGTGTTCTTAGACCCTGATGTAGTTGTATTGAGATGGATAAGAGCATGTGCCAAACGCTGTAAATAGAAAATAGCATCAAACCAAAGAGCATTTGCATTCTTGTAATTTACTGATAATGCTGCTGGCCTGATTGTCATGGCCTTCATTTAGTGATGTAATGTGTGGCCTAAGACAGCGCTAAATCTTTGGGCCATGTGGCTCCATTACACAGATAAAAGGCTGAGTGATAAATTGTCCTTCAGTCTCTTTCTCTCCACAAATGTACATTATCTAACAAGAAACAAATGAAAAGAGCCTGATTAGGCTGCACTGGCTTGAAAAAAGGAGTCATTCGTCTTAGTTAGTGTCCATTCTTGCTCTTTTGTGGGCCTTTTTTTTTTTAACTGGCTGTTGTTCCCATCCACTGGTGCTGCAGTGTCCCGATCCACCATACTGGCCCTTAAACATGAGTAGAAGACTGCGAGTGTTGCTGACTTCTGAATAACCTCGCTCAGTAACAGGAGCTCACCCTTATATGACCCCACACGCTGGAGGGGGATCTCAGGGGGATCTTCGCAACTTTCATCAGCCTCACAGGGACAGAACGGCTGGAATTCTGGGAATTTCTTTATTCTAAGATTGCTTCCCATTGGTAACACTTTGTGTATCTTTTATTAGAGGAAAAAAAAAAACCAGGAGAAACTATACCTTAAACAGGGACTTTAAATACAGTGTGTAGAAGAAAAGTGTGTACAAATAACTTTATAAATAATCAACAATTAAGTAATTCATAATATAGCATTATGATCTGACCAGATGTTTAACAGATGTTCAACCCCCTTCTGGACCAAATCATTTATGACTAGTTTATAACTAAAGATTTTATTTACTTAAATAGTATGTATTTTTATTGTATTAACATTATATCATTAATTTTAACTAAATCCTATTATTATTTAATTTTTAATATATTCCTTAATCTTTAATCAGAATGTTTTGTTTGTTTACATATACTGCACATACCGATGTATTTTTGGTTTTGTGTTAAGAATTGATGAAATTCTTTTTACTTATTCATTTCTGTTCGCAAATTTTAATGTATTCATTAGTCAAGATGAGAATTTTTATTCATTTAGTGGTCAATTCATCTTCGATTTTTAATTTAACATGTTAATATGTTTATCTATTAGTTTGGTTCCACTTTTCCTTTCTTTCTTTCTTTATATATTTATTTACTCGTTAATTCACTCATTCATCCATTCACCAATTTTTAATCGTTTGATTTAATACTTTTCTTCTGTAGTTTGTATAGAATGCTGTATTTATTAATTTACCCATGTGCCATGTATTTATCTCTATATCTATTTATCTGCTTGTTTGTTTGTTTGTTTGTTGTGTTCATCTCCATTTATAGTGTATTCATTTAAATGCAAATCTGTGTGTAAGTGAATATTAGTTGAACAGTAGTTGTTTTGTTAATCAGTAATCCACAGTGTGTGTGTGTGTGTGTGTGTGTGTGTGTGTGTGTGTGTGTGTGTGTGTCACAGAGAGAGAGAGAGAGAGAGAGAGAGAGAGAGAGAGAGAGAGAGAGAGAGAGAGAGAGAGAGAGAGGCAGTGAGTCCTCAGCAGGAGGGAGACACACATCCACCAGAGACCTTAAGTGGACTCCAATTCCACACTGGCTACCAAATGGATCATACTGAATACCTTCATCTGAGTAAGTGCTCAACTCAAGAACTTACTGATTGTAATGATTTTATTTTTATTTTATTTTGTTGTTGCTATTGTTGTTGTTGTTGTCTTCTCAAAATGTATCTGTGAGTTTATTTGCTGTCTGGATAGTTGGAGCGCACTTTGGACCAGACGGCCATAAATCCAACACACTTGGCTCATTTGTGTACTTGTGTCACGTGCAGTGGCCATGCTGAAGTGTGCAGGTGATTCTGTCTCTCAGTCAGGGTCAAGGGTTGGCAGTTTTATTGCGCTTTACAAATTTATGGCCTTAAACTGTTTGTCTAAGGGGTCTTCATGGATAGATTTCACAGCAGATCTGTTTATATGAGCCCATCTAAAATGTTTTGGAGGTCATTTGTTAAAATGTAACTCTGCAGTATCAGAGATAAGGGATCAACAGTGATACTGTATACTGGAGTCTATATTTCTATAAAATCTTCATTTATGTGCAGGGATTTGAAAATATTTCTGCTAAAATATAATCCTAGTTAGTTATTTCTGAGCTGCACTGATATTACTCTGGGAAACACTGGTGTTAATATTGGATATGCAAATATGTATGTTTATTACACATTTCAATGCTGAATAATTGGTGAAAAAGCTTTGTACACTATTATAGTGTATAAGACAGATCCACAACTTATCAATGGTCCTCAAACTGAAGTCCTGGTTATAAATTATACAAATATTTATTTTAAGATGCTTTATTATATGTTTATGCAAAGAGTAAATATCCAGTGCTTTGCTAAAGGGATGTCAGTCTCCCACAGGAAGAAAATGATCTTCACTAACTACTGAACTGAGAATATACTGTTAGGACCAAGTCTTACAATCACACGGAAAACTGTATTTTACTATTTAAAAAAAAAATTATAAAGTTATATAATCTAAAGTAATTAGATCAGGCAAGAGTGGAGCATCGCTATCATTATTACAGGATATTGTACTTAACTGTTCTTGGAATGTTGATAAATATGCTTCTCACAAATACTTATTGCATTGGAGTACAGTTTTAAAGGAATGTTTTGGCTTAAAAGATGCGCCACAATTTTTTTTTATTTAGTAGCGGAATATTTTATACCGACATAATTTCTTTCAATGAGTTAAATTACATTCCATAACATGTGTTATGCTGACTGTTCCAGGTCACATCACTTTTTGTACTCAATCTCCTCTGTAATTTCCCAAAAGCATTGATGCAAGGTTGTTTGGCATTAATTAATGTATTAGAGCATCAAAAACGCCAAATTCTGTCAGTCAGGCAATGATCTGACAAAGTCCCCTTAGATTTACAGGACAGCAGATGGACACTGTTGTATATTTTCATGCCAAAGTCACTGTACGGAAGAATGATCATTCAGAATGTAAAAGAGGGTCCAAGTGCATGTGGTTTACTGATACACAATCCAAAATTCATACTGAGGAACCAGATCAAGATCTCTGACCAATGATCAAACAAAATGACAATGAAGTATAATCAAAAATACAAAGTTCCTCAAAGGGACAATGTTGAAATGCTACAAGACTTTACAATTAAAATGAACTGAGCCTGTGATAATTACAAACAGATGAAGCGAATAAATCACGAAAGAGAGGGGCTCATTTATATATATATATATTTTTTTAAGGAAACAGTGACCTCTTGTGGCGAGTTCAGGAATCTGATCAAGCTAAATCAGATCTTAGGTGATGGACATGACAAAAATAATCATTCATCATTTTCTGAACCGCTTAATCCTAAGTAGGGTCACGTGGAGGCTGGCCCTTCTCAGCCGACTCTGGGCAAGGGCAGAGTACACCCTGGATAGCTCACCAGGCCATCGCAGGGCAAAAACACACTGACAGCTATGCAGCCTGCTCTTGATGAAAGTCAGTAATGGTTATTTTACATGCCTCCCACCACAGACAGTAAGAGACATGGCCAGCCTTTGATAACCCAGTTCGCTGCACTTGGGGGGGTTGTCAGCAGTGACAACACAGTGATAGTAGGGCTTGAACCCTTGACCTTGGGATCAGTAATCCAGCACCCTACCATCGGGCAACCTCTGCTCCACAAAAATCATCAATTAGAATCTAATTAAAATCTTAAATCTTTGCACATGTGCTTAATATTTATCACTAACGGTGGCTGTGATAGCCTATTGGTGAAGGCTCTGGCTTAGTAATCTGAAAGGTCAGGGTCAAGTCCCAGTATTACCCAACTGCCATTGTAGGGCCCTAGCATAAGGCCCAAAACCCTCAGTTAAGGCTTAAGTTGCTCTGGATAAGGGAATCCGCCAAATGCCATACAACTATAGGGCCATGATAAAGAAATACAAGATTTTGAAGCCGATAGGGAATACATTTCCAGTCTGCTGACCTATTCTTGTTTTGCTGGCAGATCATTTATTTCTAGAAAGAATCAGAATTATTTGCCAATAGGACAAAGTCTTAAAATAGATCTAACAATCTTTCATTTACTTCCGTGTAATCAGATACTAAAGTATTAATCAAAAGTGTATCCATGATTTATATTTAAATTGGATATCGATTTTTTTTTCAATAGTGAAACAATGTTAGGGATATTCATGACACTTTTGAGGATTTAAGGTACCATGTATAAGATTTATCTGTATCTAGCAACATTAAAGAGTGAGGCTGTCAAATTGCATTCCACTGAAGTTTTATTCTCGACCTCTCATCTTCCTTTAAAGCCTGTATGGTTTCTGGGCTACTACAGAGACATTGCGGAACAAGATGGCAGTCTCTATGAGAGGGGGCCCGCTTACCATGTAGATATAAACAGCGTAAAGTTCATTTATGCTCAACGTTAAAGACCGATATGGAGGCGAACAGTGCGTTCTATTTGTACTCTGCATTCATTTTGTCCGAAAGCTTGATATTAATATTAAAGACATTAAAGCACGGTGCAGTACCACCAGCAACCGTGGGGGCGCTGTAACCAAACATTCTGAGGAAAGTCACAAAAAAAAAGAAATT
This sequence comes from Euristhmus nudiceps, assembly GCA_030068295.1. NCBI lineage: Eukaryota > Metazoa > Chordata > Actinopteri > Siluriformes > Plotosidae > Euristhmus > Euristhmus nudiceps. The sequence goes on from JAQNCB010000013.1 coordinate 8,875,741, forward strand.
GTTGCTTAATAAAGTTCCAATTGAAGACTTCTTCTGCCGTTGCCATGGTTTGCCTTGTCATCTCTGAACTGCACCCTATTGGAGTTATATCTTACTATTGAATCTGACATATCTGAATCTGGCTGTTTCAAATTGACCCTAGGGGCGAGTGTGAGTATGAATGGTTGTGTGTGGGTTGCCCTGTAATGGCCTGGCGAATTGTTCAGGGTGTACCTTTAAAATAAATCAAAACTTAAAACGTTCACCTTTTGGAAAGTGATTCTTTGTCAGAAATCATATCTATGTGAGATTCTGAGTCGAGGAGTGGTAGGGAAGTCTGTGATTTAGGCTAAGAGTATTAGAAAAGATGCTGATGCAGAAGATACACCCCTGTCAAGAACACACACACATACACACTCATTATGTAATATGTCTCCTTACCTAATGATGCCCTCATCTGATACACTCTGTTAATATTATATCTCCTTGAGGCAGATTTTCTCATGATGCTGTCCCGAACTTGCTCTATGTCTGTTCTCTAGATATAGCAGTGTCCTCACACGCCTTTTTTCTATCACGGGTAAGCAGACCCCCTGATGACACGTTCCTCCTTGCCCTGCCATAGTCAGACACTCTGCTACTCATGGAAGGCTTTTCATCAACTAAATCTAAGCACACTACACGTCAACACCCAGCTGCTGCTGAAAACGCATGCCACTTCATCATCACCTTTGAGAACATCCCCACGTAATAGATGGGAGCTGAATCTTCAAATGCACTGAAAGCCAGTCTCTTTAACAAGCGCTGAAATGCTTGTCATTAGGACAAAGATTCATTTTACAAATGTGTACACAAGAAAGGACATGAACTAAGTTCTTGGGTTAAGAGCATCTGCAAATCAACAGTAAATGTCAATGTAACTGTAAGACTAATCTCAGTGTAAAACAATCCTTCCTTGTTCTGAATGGACTGTGAACAATGTCTAAATGACTGCTTTTATGACTCTGCCTTCAGCACCGACCATAAATCACTCATCATTTAACAAATAATCCAAGAACTAACTAACTAACTCTCTCTCTCAGGTTCTTCAGTACAGGTTGACCACAGTCACCTGAGGCCACCCTCCCATGCACCCATTGGCCCCATGGTAACACACCTACACCCGTCTGTCAGAAGTGGTATTGCTTCACCTTACTCCGTCATCACCTCCTCCTCCTCATTGAGCTCAAACACCTCATCCCTGCCAAGCACACCTAACATGGGCTTCAATCCTCAGGTACCCATTATCCCACAGGACCTGCAGACAAGTTTTACTGATTGTATATATCCTTATATATGAATGAAGAAGTTTTAGCCATTGTGAAATGTTTTATAAGCAGTTTACACTTCACGACGAGTTCTTTTGCTGCCCTCTACTGGTTCAGAACAGAATTGCACAAATACTTTTTTTTTTAATTACTAATATAAGGATTTCTTCAGAGCTGGAAAAACATTAAAACATTAGTTTTGTAAATCAGAGCCATATCAACGACCCCCTTAGCATTTATTTAAAATAACATGAATTATCAGTGCCCAGACTAATATATCAGCTACAAAACAGAAGACCAAACTGCAATTCCTTATCGTGGAATAATTACCTTTGCTGAAGAGGTTATATTTTGCCTTTGGCTTGTTTATTTATTTGTTTGTTTTTATTGTTGTTGGAATATGCAAAAAGTTATGAGCAGATTTTCAATAAATTTCTACCAGAGATGGGGCTTTCGAAAAGGAGGACCTCATTAGATTTTGGAAAAGATCTAGATCAAACTCTGGATCGAGGAACATTTAAAATAATTCTATAACATTGTGAGATAAGATGATTTCTTTAGAAGTATGGTTTTACAGAAGGCCCAGAAGGGGGTCCTTGGCAGAGGTTTGCACTCCCAGAGTGCTCTTTTTATTACTCACTTCTGATTGGTCGTCAGTGATGGTATTCCATTGCTATAGAACTTGTCATTAGTAGAATCATTGAATCCATATCTTTTAAGTAGCCACATAATAAACGGAATAATGTAGAGCAAGCTGATCATTATCATTAAATAAACCCATTTGGTGGGATGCAAGTCCTCTGCGCTGTACATCAGTGTCCTCATCTCAATGACTGGCTTTGTTTACAACAAGAGACCAGGTTACAGAGTCTGTGTCTGAGTTTAAGGCCTTGAGATAAGGTTCCATTTAGATTTTATTGTCTGCTTAAAAATTTGTGGGCTACATGGTAACGTAGAGGTTAGCATGTTCACCTCACAGCAAGAAGTTCCTGAGTTCTGTATGTACGTTTCTGTGTGAAGTTTGTATGTTGTCCCTGTGCTTGCGCTGGTTTCTTCTGGGTTCTCTGGTTTTCTCCCAAAATCGAAAGCTATGCACATTAGGATAAGTGGCTGTTTAAAATTGATTTGAGGTATGAATAGTTCTGTGTTTGTTGTCCTGCGATGGCCTGGCGAGCTCTTCGGGGTGTACCTCACCTTAGTCCATTGTCGGTTGGGATAGGCACAGTCTCCCAGTGGAGGCGAGTAGCATTAAGCAGTTTCAACAAATGAGTGAGTGATTAGAATTTATCAAGCCAATGCTACAGAGTGGACCATAAATGTAACATCACTACCCTAGGACTTTCTTGGAAACCTGTTTGATCTTTTCAACCATTTATTACAGATGAACACACTGGATGCCTCAAGAGATGTTAAACCTCCTGTTAACATCAGTAGCAGCTATCAGTGCATCAGTCCGGGCTCTCTGACGAAACATCTGTGCTCCATCTGTGGAGATCGCTCTTCTGGTAAACATTACACTGCATATTACATCACTATATCCATCCCCATGATGGTGTTGGAAGCTGTGTGTCAATATTTATTTTTTATTTTTTTCACATTTTCTCCATAATTTAGTTGTATCTAATTCCCACCCATCAAGTATTGCCTTCCTGGTCACACAACCACCATCGACCAGGGAGGGCTTAAAGCATGCACACGCCCCCTCCGTGACATGCAATGCTAGCCACCCGCCTCTTTTCGAACTGCAGCGCCATGCGTATTTGGAGACGATTAACACACTCGGAGGGAAAGCGCTATCCGCCCCCTCTGTACAATGAGCTCGCAGATGCCCATGATTGGCTGGCAATTGCTGTGAGTGACAGGGAAGTCAGAGTATGCCGTCCCACCTCCCATGGGAGCTTGGCCAATTAGCTCCTGTGGACGCCCGGCATGGACAGCCGTGCATTAAACAGGATTTGATCCTGCAATCTCTGAGTTAATAATCGTGCACCTTGTCGATGCAGCACTCGGGAGCCCAAGCCGGATACTTTTAATACCCATGGCAAATTTTGACTTCAAATTGCTTTTATTCAACCATTCATTCATTCATTCATTTTCCAAACCGCTTTTTCCTAGTTAGGGTCGCGGGGAAGGCTGGTGCCCATCTCAGCCGACTCCGGGCGAGGGCAGAGTACACCCTGGACA
>JAQNCB010000013.1:8896989-8907911 GCA_030068295.1 Euristhmus nudiceps
ATGCTGAGGTTGGAACTGCCAGGCAAGAGGCCTAGAGGAACCAAAGAGAAGGTACATGGATGCACTGAGAGAGGCCAGACGTTAGCAGGTGTGAGACAAGAGGATGTGGAGGACAGGGATGGATGGGAACAGATGATTGGCTGTGACGACCCCTGAAGGGAGACGACCAAAGAAAAGTAGTAGTAGTAATTTTGATAAGTGCTGAAACAAAAGCATTCTTTGGTTATCATGAACTCTTGGACATCACTGTGAGAAGCTGATTTTTGATTCAGGTGTGCTATGCTTTTACGTAGAGAGCTGCAGGGGGCGGTGTGGAGAGCCATTCTCACGTGGGCAGATCTGTACCTGCGATGATGACTGTCTCACCCACAATGAATGCTGCAAGGACTATGAAGAAGTCTGTACCTCCAGTAAGACAGATTTAATCTTATTCCATCTCATATACACTGTGACCTTCATGAATCAACTCTTTATTGGATGTGCAAGGCAACAACATGAGCTATAAATAGGAATCAGTGCAAAAATAGGACGGACCAATGACCTCTTCAAGATTAAAACTGTTTCTTTGAGGCCCTACAGTGACCTTCTGACAATCTTGAGAGTTGTGATAAAGATAAACTGCTGTCTTTTACCAGGAGGTTCATGCAGGGGCCGATGCCGGGAAGCTTTCAGAAGAGGGAGGGAGTGCGAGTGTGACTCTGACTGTACCCTCTACAACTCCTGCTGTCCTGACTACAACACACACTGCGGTATGGCATGTAGGAATGTCCTCCTGGTGGCAGACCAAGGGGGCTATGTTTATTTCTGCATTATTTGTCTGTTTGTTAGCAACTTTCCCCAAAAGATTTTGATGATTTTTACATTTATTTGTTTGATTGTTTTTTAATTATGGAAGGGTGGAGTATGGCCACGGTAAGATTCCTTTAAATTTCAGGTTTGTTTAATATTACAAGATAGTATGGAAGTGTGGTATTACAGTATGCCGGGGATGCTGTGTAACTTATAATATTTTTTAGGCCAAGCGCCATTCTATGGTGTTTTATAAAATTCGCAAGTATGGAGCTAAGCATTAAAAATCTCCCTTGATGTGAAAACTATGATATGAAGTAAAGCTTTTCAGTTACACTATAACTCCATGTTCTCATGCATATATATTTTTTTCACCACAGGAAGCAGGGGTGTAGTACCATCGACTGAAACCGAAACAGCAATTTCTCCTTCAGATTTTAATCTTGGCCTCCCTCTTGCGCTCTCACACCCTGTGGAAAATACACCAGGTGAGACTCAAAATCTATCCACTCTCACTCAATTGCCAAAGCACTTTATCCTATTGGTGGCAAGGAGACTATCTCAGCCTCTACTGGCCAAAGGCAGGGCACACCCCGAACAGCTCAACAGACCATTACAGGGTCAACATACACACACAGCCATTCACACTCACATCTAGGGGCAATTTGGACCTGGGAATTAGGAATGTGCATGACTTTGGACTGTGGGAAGAAACTGGAGTAGCCTGAGGAAACCCAAGCAAGCACAAGGAAAACATGCAAACCCTACACAAAAACGCCTGAGCTTGGGACTCGAACCGAGGACCTTCTTGCTGTGAAGTGGACATTATAACCGCAATACCACCATGCCAAAGCAATCTATTCAGAAGCACCTTTTTTTTTATTGTATTGAGCACCTCTAATTGAGAAGAATGATAAATCCACAGCACAGCAGCAGAGTCGTGGAGATGAGATGATGCTTTATGAAGCACTGCAGCTCTCCAGCCAAAAGTTGGAAAAATATTTAAGTAGAAAGCCAAAAAGAAATAAACTGCTTACATACAGTCATGGACGAAATGATCGACATCCCTGTGATTTTTCCAGAAAAGACACCATTTCTCCCAGAAATTGTTGCAATTGCAAATGTTTTCGGTATCAATGTGTTTATTTCTTGGCTGTGCATTGGAAAAACACAAAAAAGCTGAAGAAAAAGACAAAATTGACACAATTTTACACAAAACTCAAAAAAATGGGCTGGACAAAATTGTTGCCACCCTCAATTCAATATTTGGTTGCCCACCCTTTGGAAGAAATAACTGAAAGCAATAGCTTTCTATAACCATCAACAAGTTTCGTGCACTTCTCAGACAGAATTTTGGACCACTCTTCTTTTGCAAACTGCTCCAGGTCTCAGGTTCATTTTTTGAGTTTTGTGTAAAATTGTGTCAATTTTGGCTTTTTTCTTCAACTTCTTTTTGTTTTTGGATGTTTGCACATCCAAGAAATAAACACATTGATACCGAGAACATTTGTAGTTGCAACAATTTCTGGAAAAATCCAAGGGGTGCCAATAATTCCATCCATGACTGTACAGTCCGCAGCAAATGAAGCATATTTTGCTGCCTTGTAACCTTGATTTGAAGACCATTATATTAATATTGATGTTATTATTTTTAAAAGCAGTCGTAATCCAGGTCTTACATGTTCAAGCCTTGAGTGTACAAGCCATGTCAGCACCACAGTCTCCTTCAGGGTTGAAGTATGATAGTATTATATGGGACTGGACTGTCACTGTTGTTCTATGTGCGTTAGGCCCACCCCATGTTGGACCACCCTCTCCTGCAGAACCCCTTGTAGATGGAAATGGACATGTCCAAGTGTCCCTCTCCATCGCCAATCAAGCAAATGGAGCGCCTCATCAACCTTCTAGTGTTTCTGAGCCTTCTACTGGTAGACCAGGCACCCTGTCTGTCATCGCTCTGCCTCCGGAGGCCACCAGCACAGCAGGAGAGCCAGGTAAGAGATGAAAGGATTTGCATTGACACAGACAGCTGGATTATAAACAAAACTGATGTGTGTCTCCATATCTAAATATACTACCAGTGGCTGGTTTATCATTTATAAAAATCTAAAATATATTTTAAATGTTTCTTTTAAAAGACCAGAACTCGAGCCCTGACCTCTGCAATGGTATCCCAATCAGCGGTGTGACTTCACCATTCAACGGCTCAATCATTGTTTTCCGAGGTAAATAGTCCTAATTTCACTTCAGTCCCACAATTCGTCACACTACTTATCTCTCAATGGGACGGTGGCATAGTGGTTACCTTGTCGACGTCACAGCAAGAAGGTCCTGGGCTCAATTCCCGGGCTCAGGCGCTGCTGTGTGGAGTTTGCATGTACTCCCTGTGCTTGTGTGGGTTTCCTCCAGGTATTCCGGTTTCATCCTACAATCCGCAAAAAAGCACATTATGCAAACTGAATGTTCCAAACTGCTCCAAAGGTGTGGATGTGAGTGTGAATGGTTAAGTGTGTTGCCCTGTGACATTACGGTGAACTGTTCGGCACGTGCCCCATCTTTGTCCATTGTTGGCTGAGATGGGCTCCAGCCTCCCCGCAACTCTAAAAGATGTTTAAAGTGGTTTGGTTAATGAGTGAGTGATTACTTGTATATTTTTCCCTCTACTGATCATGTTGAGTACTTAATCCCCCCCCCCCCCCCCCATTTTCTCCTTAATTTAGTCATATCCAATTCCTACCTATCAGGTATTGCCTTCTCTGTCACACGACCACCATTGATCTGGGAGGGGTGAAAGCATACACACGCCCCCTCCGTGACATGCAATGCTAGCCACCTGCCTCTTTTCGAACTGCAGCGCTATGGGAATTTGGGGGCGGTCTAACACACTCGGAGGGAAAGAGGGAAATCACTATCCGTCCCCTCGTACGCATGAGCTCACAGACACCCATGATTGGCTGGCAATTGGTGTGCGTGACAGGGAAGTGAACGTATGCCGTTCCTCCCTCCCTTGAGAGCTTGTGCAAGTAGATCCTATGGACTCCCGGCTACGAACAGCTGTGTGCATTAAACTATCTTTGAGTTAATAGTCGCGTACGTTATCGATGCACCAGGAGCCTGAGTACTTAATGTTATAGAAACAGAGCTTTAACATTTAGCTCTTACTATATTCTGGAATATTCCTTATGGAAGGTGTGTGTAAAATAAATATGACTGATAGAGAAGACAATGATGACAAAACATCACCTTTTAATTTATTACTGCATTTTCTTACTTTTATTTTACATTACCCTGCAGGTCACAATGTCCTGAACATTATATCTACATAGAAATCTACTTTAAAAAATAAGTTTATAATTTTCATTGTCAAACTAGGATAGAGAGTAAAACATTTGACCCAAACAGGAGTTAAATCCTGTTCATAAAAAGTTTTGCTATTTTGATTCTCACTTTCATTCTCAGGTCATTTCTTCTGGATCCTGAACCCCAAGACCAGAGCAGCCGGTCCTGCACAACGCATTACAGTAGACCTGGGGATTCCCTCTCCTATTGACACAGCATTCACTCGCTGCAACTGCGAGGGCAAGACCTACATTATCAAGGTCTTTAGTTTTCTTTTTTAAAGGTTCTAATTTCAGTCAAGATGGACAAACTTTGCTACTTGATTCAGGTTATTAGATCATTACTAGGCTAAATAGCTTTTTGGAATGGTATAATCACTACAATTCTCTAATTTAAAAAAGAAAAAAAATCTGGTTTTAAAATGATGAAGGAATGACTAAATAATGAATAAATAGACATTAAATTAAAAAACAGATTAATGGATAATAAGCTAAAAGTCAGTTTGTGAATTATAGAGAGCCTTAGGTTAGAAAAATCCTTACGTTATACAAGATTAGGCAATCAGGGTGATATGAAAATGCTATTTAAAAAAATTTGCTCCCTTAGTCTTTAACTCTTATCAGCACTAAGTGGATGGACTCATCAACTGGACAGTTTCTATTTTGTCGGCACAGGGTGATAGCTACTGGAGCTTTCAGAATGGTGTGATGGAGCCTGGCTACCCCAGATCTGTGTCTAAGGACTTTGAAGGGCTCTCCGGAACAATTGTTGCTGCACTCTCTGTTCCTGCCACCAGAAACAGACCAGAGATCGTTTACTTCTTCAAAAAAGGTAACGGGACAGATGTGATTCAGAGCGAATAAACATTCACTCCTCCACTTTGCCCCAACCATGTCTTCGGGTTCAGCTGTTGACTCATTTCTTCTCATCCACCACTTTACAGTGTAATTTTGTTACAAAAAAAAAAATTTGTTACTTATATTTATTTTTTTTCTACTATTGGTCATATTGTTGGATGTGTTTTTGATATCCTACTGCACTTTAGAACATTTGTGGTTTTAAATGTGCGTTACAAACTAGAGGAGATGGCAGAGTCGCACCAGCCACTACCCGGCCATCATAAAAAAAAAAACAATATGCAGCCATTTTGCATGACATACAGTGACCTTTCCATAAACTAATTTCAGCTCTTGATCTCAAGTTGTTACTCTGTAAATTTGACTGATATGTCAAGCTTAAAAAAGTACAGAACCACAAACTGACAGAAATGAAAATAATACCAACTATGCTACTGTGGCAAGAAATAAATATTTACTTGACTTGATCAGTTTACAATGCATTATTTATCTTGGAGGCAAAAAGGTGCAGTGGTAAGCATAATCAGCTCAAAACAAGACGTCACACAGTCCGAATCATGGTCAAAGGCCTCTCTATGTAGAATTTTGCATGTTCTCCAGTGTCTGCATGCATTTACCCCAGTTTCTTCCACAGCCCAAAAAATGGATATGAGCTCATATGGCGACTCTAATTTACCCGCAAGTGTGAATAGTCATGTTATCCCTGCAATAGCTTGGCAATCTGTTCAGGGCAGCTTAACCCTCCTCTTGCCAACAGTCAGCTGGGAATGGTTCCAGCTTCCCCTGCTACCCTGAAGGACACGCGATATAGATAATAGATGGGTGATTTATTAATCACTTTGCCTTTTCCTCTAGGAGGTATAGTGCAAAAACTCACCTACCCAAGTGGAAGTGGGCCAACATGCACTAGGAAAAAAGGAAAGAACTCAATATCCACCAAGAATCACCAACCAGGTAAGCATCACGTAAAATTTTTAAAGCTGACCGAAAGACAAATCCTCCCACAGTCCAAAGAACAGGCCCAGTAAGCCAATTGGGCTGTTCCAAATCACCCTAGGAGCAAATGTAAATGGTTGCATGTGTATTGGCCCTGCAGTGGCTTAGCGATCTGTCCAGGGTGTACCCCACCCTTGTCTAGATGCAGCCAAGGTGGGCACCTGCTTCTCTCCGACCCTAATCAGGATTAAGCAGCTTAGAAAATGAATAAATGTATTATCAGAAGTGCTGCTACTAAAACTTAGGCAACACCTTCTGAGCAATGAGAAAACCGTAGCACTCAAGATATAAAAAACAAATGGAACAATGTGGCAAAATAAATGTAGTATGTCGTATAGCTTAGATTGTGTGTATGAAAATACTTGAATTTCTTGGTCGGAGACCAAAGATGAACATTTCCTGATCCAAGTCGTATAGTAATAATTCTAGACCTGTCTGCGATAACTGTTGGCAGACAGATTTTTTTTTAAGCCTAATGAGTTTTCACCACATCTCACACCAATATCCTAAAATACAAAATCCAATGTCTAACTTTCTACTAGAGACACATGGCCAGTTCAATTTACAAATTGCTTTAAAATTTTGTCCTCTTTAACTTGTACATTTCCCCAGCAAAAGTCCGACTCACTGGAGAGATCAACATTAGCCTAAAGTGGAAGGGATTCCCCACCCCAGTGACCTCTGCTCTCTCCATGCCGAACCCAAGGAAGCCTGATGGGTTTGAACATTACGTGTTCTCCTGGCGTAAGTCCACTTTTACTCATGCAGCAAACAAAAGCTTGCCATTTCCATCATGAACATTCTTAATTGAGCATCTAAGAAAAAATTAACAGTACTACTAAAGAAGAATGAGGGATTGGATGACAGCCCATTAACACCACTGCTATGATATAATGGTGTCTGATGCTTGCTTTGGTCAGTTTTCCCTCTCCATCCCTTTCTACCTGTAATAGAAAAGAGATTTCTTTTGTAGCTAAGGTTGTTTTCCATTTTTCTTCTACTTTACAGCTAAAGTCTTCAGCATCAAGATCAGCGGTGAAATTCCTGTTCTGGTGTCTCCTGGAAAGCCAACTGCTGAGAATGATGTCAGACACTGGCTCAGCTGTCCTCAGTAGATAAACCCAAAGCAAAGATAACTTTTGGCTTGACATTCACCAGCAAACCACCTTTTATTAGCAAAAAAGAAATTAAACAGCTTTAATCATTAACAGCAAAACAATGATCATTTATAAAATATAAAAGAACAGCTTGAAAACATAAGTAAGCTACAGAGCATAAAATATATATGTACAAAAGAAAAATGTGGTGCACTGAAATTGCAGCTTCCGTCGTTAAACATGTTTGGACGATAAGTAGGAGATTTCACAGTTAACACAGAGATGTGATCAGAAAGGTGTGCCTCTGTTGAACCCCCGGCCACGACGAGAGAATTCTATACCCATGGGGAAAAGAGAGAAGGAAAAATAAATAAATAAATAAATAATCACTGAAGTTTTATTTGTTTTCCATTCGATTTCTGCACTAATGATCATGCAAAAAACTTTGTCATGCTAAAGCTCTTTTCCTGCATTTATACACATTAAATATTAAAACAGCCATTTTGATCTTGTATGTTTTCTTCATTAGTATACGTTAAGTAACCCTCACAATACTGATAATTCTCTCACACACAGTTTTAAAATTAATGATGGTGACAAACTATGAGTATGTCTGCCATTTCAAGTCTTAGTACACATTACACAGGAACGATGTGATCTGATTGGTCCACTATCTCAGGATTAAAACTCCTTATTCCAAGTGGATTATGCATGAATCAAAACAGTGGCATTCACAATGTCACAGTCACTTGGAGCAAGCAGTGTAATCACTACATGCATTAAAAAGGGAAAAATAAACCATAAACATCTCATTAGTTTATCATTCCATTTCAGTTTGTTTTTCTTGTGTTTCCCAGAATAGCCTACATACTAAATCACTTCCACAGATTCATCTTTACAGCCCGATTTACTTTCCTGTTTGAATTAGTACGGTGAATAAATGCTGTTAGCTACACAGAGCTCACAAGACTTGTTACGCTGTTGTTAAAACATGTAAATATTTACTGGGAAAAAAAAATCTTATTTTATTCTGCAGTATATATATATGTATATATATATATATATATTTTTTTCATTCATTCATCTTGTTAACCTGTTGTTAAAACATGTATATATACACATACACATACACACACACACACACACACACACACACACGCGCAACCACGTCGCCTTCGGTGCATAACTCTTAATTTTCTCAGACAGCAAAACAATCAGATCATGTCATTCCCATGTCGTATACACTCAATAAATATGTGCATGATGCAAGTTCTTGTTGCTCCTCACTGTAGTACGACAGAGCAGCAGTCTTGCTGAAACACATAATAAGAACCTGTATGTACCTCTCCTGATAAGCTGGCCTCTGCGTGGGGGTTGAGCACCCTCTCTGCGAGGTCTCTCTGCAGGTCTGGGTTGCTGGTTGCTGCTAGTGTCTGCAGAAACAGGGTTATGAACACATGTGGGGTTGTCTATGGGCAACCACAAATTCAATTTAATTCTTTAGGTATGAAGACCTATTCGCTGATAACCCTATTTGCAGTTAGGTGTGTTAATGTCTTTTTTTTTTCCTAGCCTGTGGTGCAGTTGAGAATCATACAGTCACAGGTTTTGATGTTCTACATTGTTTACCATATGCACAATTCATTGATGTGAATATTGTGCATGTTAGATCAAAAGCCTATTGTGCACTGCAAAAAAAAAATGGTATCTCAGCAAATTCAAAAATCTTGAATATGGCTGAAGAGATCCAATTCCCCTGCTAGAATATTACAAAACACTAGATGTGAGAATAAACTAATTTCAAAACTGAAATTAATTCATTCCAAGATGTATTATCAATGAAAATTATCATTCCATATAGTAAAACTATATAATTAGCATTCATTCTAGTGTAGTACTAGTCTCAGTAGCATGTGGGTTTGTGTGGGTACCTGGAGCAGAGCTGGAGGTTGGCTCTTGACTGGTGGAAGGCAGGCTTGCATCATCAGAAGGCTGAGCAGGCTCAAGTTCAGACTGACTCTCCAATGATGCCTCACCACTTGTTCTACACATGCACAATAACAAATCTCATTACAATCAATAACATAAGAGGAATTGGCTTTAATTTACTTCCTAAAAACACAAATCTAAAACATGTTAACCAAGAGAATAAATAAAAGGCATTGATGCAACAATCCACAGAAAAAAAAAATAGATATGTTTAATATCTAAATACAGTTAAACAATCCGTCACCCTTCACTTTCTGCTTCTGCCATAAAGACATCATCAGCATCGTCCCCTGGAACAACTTCTCCAGGTCCAGTCATGACTGCCGTGGACGTGCTGACCATAGGTACGGACTGTGAGGCTGGCTCGGCCATATCTGAGGGCTGACTCTCAGCAAAAACACTCACTTTACAAACAAAAAACAGGTTTCCATTTAAAATCAATTAGAAAAAGACAGCAGCTCAAAGTAAACTTGTGATAAAGTGACTAATGGTCTGACTGACTACCTGGAGCTGCGACCTGCAAAGGGGTGGTAGGAACACTTCTGCCTCCAGACTCGTCATCATGAGCAGCCAGAAAGAGAGGACTCTCATACATGCCCAAACCTGACACACAATTTCAGTTGTGTAGTGTTCACAGTGTATCATCACCAGAAATAACACGAACAGGTGTATTAACCAAGACTAATTAAAGTAAAGAAAAAAAAAAAAAAAGGAAGAAACTCACCACCCTGAGATGCCAGCTGACCCAAATCAGAGTGAGATGAGCTCGTTTGAGGAATCATGTCCTCTGGAGGACCGAAACGGAACCGGGGGACTCCAGCTACCTGTGGAGAACTAAGACAGAGGCACACGTAGATCAACAGAGCAAGTGACAAACACGTAATTAAAGGGAACAAATGAAAGGATGGGAGCCACAGTAGTCGAAACTCAAAACGAGAGAGGGTCATATTTTAACCGATGTGGAAAGGGTCTGCTGATAAATAATGAAAAAGGCTTTCCCTTCATCTTCCTTATGACCTTGAATTTATAGTGTGAGCATTATGCCTGATGTTTTTATACTGAAAAAAATTGTCATTTTTCTCTCAAAATTAGCTTTCAGATAGTTAGACCACACTGATCCTCAGACGTTCAAATATGCACCAGTTATACGTATAATGAATACTAGCAAGTTTAATGCAATAAACAAACAAAAAATTGTTTTAGACTATCTTTGCATCAAAAACGGACATCTAGACTCAGAATGAGATGCCTTTGTCAATTCTTCTGTAACCTGAACCTTTTTAGGACTGGTATTTACATTGTACTGATATCTTCGTTTGTTTTTTTTTTTTTTTAAACAGTGACTGCGGACTATACTACCGCATCATCGTCACTAACGTTTCTGAAGTTGTAAACTGTGGCCCACAGACCAATCTACAGTTGGGTGTGTGTATGCACATGCCAGAGAAAGAGCGAGAGGGGTATCCGGATATCTCAGGCTGGATATCATTTATACAACTGGGCAGAGGAGGGTTAAGGAGCTTGCTCAATGGTCCAACAGTGGCAGGTAGGTAGTTCCAAGGCTTGGACCCCAAACCTTCACTACCACACCACCAGCATCTAAATTCACTTGAAAATGTATATACACACACTACATCTATCACACACACACACACACACACACACACACACACACACACACACACACACACACACACACACACACCTCGCTCAACTGGACCCCGATCGTACGGACTTCGGATTAACCGGACTAATCCGGCCAAAAGCCCCTATGGTCCGCTCTACTACTACTTTTCTTTCGGCTTCTCCCATCAGGGGTCGCCACAGCGAATCATCCGCCTCCATCCATCCCTGT
>JAQNCB010000013.1:8912034-8929780 GCA_030068295.1 Euristhmus nudiceps
AAAAAAAAAAAAAAAAAAAAAAAAAAAAAAAAAAAAAAAAAAAAAAAAGATTAAAAAAAAATTTCTTGTTTTACAGACAAGATGTATTTTTACCCAGTAACAAGTTCTGAAACTGAGTGTACAGCGACACTTGTGCACAGTCCTCATGTATACACAGAATGACAAAATAAAACATTTTTCCTATTAAGCACACCTCAAGGCCAACTCTCTGGATGAAACGGATCTTCTTAGCCACTGGGGATTCGTTAAGGTCATCCTGTGTGCTCTCAGTCACCTCAGTGGTGCTTTCCAGCTCCTCTTCTCGTAAACGTTTCTGCAGAGATGAAGCTGTACTCGCAGACACTGAAACACACCAATAGATGCATATCACACACTCTTTCCTAGATCACACACTCCTCCTGCAGTGATAAGACAATAATATTCAAAGTTGCTGGCATATGGGTGAAATGAGGTAAACAATACAGTTACTCATGTTTTATTCAGGAGTAAGATTCTAATCTTTTTACATTGTTTTCATGTACATTGTTTTCACATATTTCCAAACCACTTAATCCAAAGGTCATGGGGAGGCAAGAGCCTCTCTCAGTCAAAACTGTGCAAAGGCAGGGCACACCCTGAAGAGCCTGCCAGACCATTGCAGGGCCAACACGCATGACCACATAGGGGTCAATTTTGAACAGCTATTTAGGCAAATATGCACGTGTTTGGACTGGGAGAAAACCAGAGTACATGCATCGAGGGAACAGCATGCAAACTCAACACAGAAACACACTAGGGATGGACATGAACCCGGGACTTCCTTGTTGTGAGGCGGACGTGCTAACCACTACGTCACTGTGCTGCCCTGTTATTTATGAAGTCTTCATTTTAATTTCAAATTAACATCCACAAAATTTGTGCAGTTTTCCAATATTACTATATTTTTTCTGTAGTTTAAAAAAAAAAATAAAAAAATAAAAAAAAAAAAAAGTACACATTGGCCTGCATTATGGTAAGACACAAATTCAAAATATTGCTTCACTTCAAAATATTTTTGCACACTGACAACCAACTAAGTACAATTTTTAATGAGTAATATTCAAAGCTGCTGATAGAGGTGGTACAATGTTTTTCATTACAACTGGCTGACTGATTTGTGTACAATAAACAGTGTCTTGGGCTCATCGCATTTTATATTCACCTGTGCCGAACACAGCTGTGGAGGTGGACGGTCTTTCCATCTGAGAGCTGTGCACTGCCTCCACCACAGGCATTGTTGGCTCCTGACTGGCCTGCTGTTGGGTAGGCTGGACAAAGGCGGTGGCTTGGCTTTGCTGCAGTGTAATGATTGACTGTGTGCTCTGAACATTTGGACTTGTGGAACGCACAGACCCACTACCAAACACGGTCACGTGTTCCACCGGGGCCTCAGATGGCTGTAAAGCTGGAGTGATTATGAAGAATAGTTTAAACAAATTATAGAATACATATGTAAAGAGAGAGAGTGAATTAATAAGGAAAGGCCATGTTTACAGTTGTGTCAAATTGCAAAACACCACATACACACACACATTAAATTTGTATTTATTGCATTTTTATAGGTTTATGTTTACGGGATACTACTATTGTAAGAAGGGCAACTTAATGATTACAAGCTTGAATTCTATCCATTAAAAAAATGCAATGAAAACAGGGCCTTCTCACCCTCCTGCGCTTCTGTCTGTGCTGTGGGCATGACTGTGGCAGTCGGAGTGGGCGTGGTTACAGGAGCAGGCGTTATCATTGGTCTGATACTTGCTCTTGGTGTGGCTTTGCTGCCTGGAATAGAAGGTGGTTTGCTGGTCGCTCCAGCTACAGGAGTGGGCTTGATGTTAGCTGTAGGTGGCTCATTGGTACTAGCACTGTGGACCAGTCAATGAAGTTAAGACACCATTATCATAATATTTTGCCAATTAACATTACATACTCCAACTCTTGTGCTTGTTTACATTTGTGTATAATTATACCAAAACTTAGCTTGATAAACTGATTCCATTATCTCCATGTAGTCATTACCTTCCTCTGTCAGCAGCAGGTGTGGGCTTCAGTGTGATCTGTCTGCTTTCTGTTGGCCTCTGCTGTTCTTGAGCCTGCAGAAGCATAGCAGGGTTTTTTTTTTAATGTAAAGCCAGAGTACCACGACAGTGTGATTTAATTAAACCCTTTTGTAAGTAACAACATAAATATACTAAACAGATTAGACCTAAAACAGACCTTGAATACAGAATGTACAAGAAATGCTGTTGTGTTTCATTTAAAAAACTGGCAAAGAGGCATCAGCAGGTCTACTGATAAATGTGCAGTCCTGCAAGTTGTACCTTGCTTGGTCCCTGCTCCAGAGGTTCATCTCGCTGTTCTCCATGTCTTTCGTGCTGTTCACGCAATTCCCTGAGCTCCCGTTCCTGACGACTAAGCCGCCCTTCATATTGAGACTTCAGTGCACTCATCCTCACTTCCAACTCCTCTCGCTGCTGTTTCAGCTCCTCATTCTCTTTAGTCAGCTTCTCTTTTGCACCTGCGTCACACACCGTGGTAAACTTGGTTAAAATAATCTTACACTGATTTAACCTACAGAACATTTAATTTAACTAATTATCTTTGGCATGATGATAACAGAAAAAAAAGTCTCTTCAAGTAGCAAATGCATCACTCCAATTGATATTTGTTACAATTGTTATTTGCAGCTCGTTCTGTAGGACTTGTGCATTTGGAGCAAGAACTGCACGTACTGTTGAGTAGGCTGATCCTCTGCTTTGCTATCAGGATGGCTTTTCTAGTCTTCTCCTCTTTCTCACTGGTCTGCAGTCTTAGCTGCTCCTCCTGACTGCTCTTCTCCTGAAGCTCGGTGCGGAGACGTACCAACTCTGGTTGAATTTGAGCGAGTTGCTCCTGCAGACTCTTCACTTCAGCCTCCCTCTCTCCTGCTGTCTACACATGGTCATATGATACTGCTTTTCCCTCTTTTAACACAACAATCACATGTCTACATAACCTAAAAAACATTCGGATAGTCTTTACCTTCTGGGATCAGAAAAGACAAGTGTGTGTGGTTCTTTTGTTTTGCATAGGTGGTAGAAGTAAAGGACCCAGCAAATAAGTTTCTCACCCATAATAGAATTTAACTGTAAATATGCATTTTTGTTACATAATATAAGTTGATTTGGTACAATGGTGACCTAATTAATTCCAGCATTGTGCTTTTTACAATTCTATTTTCAGAAACAGACGTTTTATATGTACGATCCCAATAGGCTGATGCATTAAACAAAAAATACACAGTTCAGATTTCACTCATGAGCTATCTAAAGAGCACAGCATTTCTGGAAACAAATGACATGATATAAAGAATGTACCTTTTGCATGCTGTCCAGTTGTGTCTCCAGCTCTGTGGTTCTACTCTGGGCTTGGCTCAGGGATGATTTCAGATTCTGGTTCTCCTGCATGGAGGCCTGCTGTGCCTCTTTCTGTGCTTCGTCCACTTGTGCAGGTTTAGCAGCTGATTCTGCAACCATCTGAGGCAGCAAAGCACCATCAAGAGACAAAAGGTAAAAGTAAAGTAAATTTCCGATCACACAAATTTATCACGCAAGAGACATCCGCAACTATGTTGGTCATGGAACGAGTAAAGATATTTTACTAGTACAAGATTTATACTGTGAGATCAAGTTCTCCGGATCCTAAAGTCTGTCTGTGGGCTTTTACACTGGAGTCTAGTGGCTCATCGGGTGCTTATCCCCGGTTTCTGTAGCGTGAAGCGACTAGAAGTTCAACTTCCTCCTGGATGGGACGCTAGTCCATCGCAGGTTCCCTTCCCAATATTTTTACTGGTACCTATTTATACTGCTGGGTGGGCAGAGGCACACTTGCGTTTCAGACCTTGCCCAGGGGTCTTATCACGGTGGGGATCTCACTGGGATCCTAAAAGAAAGTGGCAAATCTGCAGCAATGCACCTTGTAGTAAAAACCTGTTAATTTAATAGATTAGTTAAAATTTTATTTTGATCACCACACAAATGTAAAATGAAAACCTCTCACTTCTTAAGAATTTGAGTATTAGAGTAGTCACTTATTGCCTCTGTCAAAAAAGTAAGCTGTACACTTTACCAAGACAAGCAAGAGGATTACTACTCTTGACAAGCCAGACAGAGGGACCTGTTCCGACTCTGACATACCTTGTCATGCTGAACTTTAAGCTCCTCATACTGGGTTTTGTAGCGACGGCCAATCTTCTTGACTTGCGTGATGGTCTTGATCTTCTCATGAATATCCAGAGATTTGGCTTCCAGCTCCTTCTTCAAGTTATCTCTCTCTGTGCTCAATTTCCCTAAATTCTCTTTCAGATTCTGACCCTGACTCTGTGATGCGGATACAGATGCGTTTGCCCTGTTCTCACACACACGCACACAAAGATAAGGCATTATAAAATTATTAGAGCTGTACAATATGATTTTCATCACAGCAAAGCCCTTTAGTATCATATCACAAAAATATCTACACTAAATATCTGTGCTACCTTTCACTAATCTAAGATACCTCTGTTACCATCAATGCTACATTTACACTTATGGCATTCTGCAGATGCCCTTATCCAGAGCAACTTACATTTTTATAACAACCAAGCAATTGAGGTTTAAAGTCCTTGCTCAAGGACCCAACAGTAGACCACCACTGCTCAACAAAGCAATAGATGCCAACTTGCTTTATAATATTTAACTACTGCTACAGCTTTCCCACTGCATCTCCATTTACAGTATTATTGCCATTCGTCATTTAAAAAAAATACCTCATACGTTCTCCATCATTGGGGTTAGTACAGACCTGGCCAGCTCGCTCTTCAGTTTGGCTGTCTCCTCTGTGAGCTGCTGGATGCGTTTCACTTGGGCCTCCTTTTCTGTTTGAAGCTTCTTATTTTCCTCCTGGCTGCTATCTTTCTGCTGGTTCACCAGTTGCTGCACACACGTACGCTCATTACATGCATGTCATGGCTTTCCATAACTGACTCTTTCATCACTCTGTTGAGAACTGCATTAAAAGCCATTGAGCCACATACCTGGGCGCGATTTTTCCAGCGTTTGACATCCTCCTCTAGGAGTCGCTTCTCAGCCTGCAGCATGCCATTTTGTTCACTCAGCTCTGCGTTGCTCTCCTGCAAAGGCCTCATGTCCGCCTCTAGCTTATGCATCTGAAAGAGAGCAATTAAACGCATGCTTTAGAAGTTAGTCATGAAATTTATTTTTCCTGACCACAAAAGGTTATATTGTGAAACTCTATCCACTTTTTAACCAATAATTAAAAACTATTCAAATAGCAACTGTGGTTTTTTTAATTTAAAATTAATACAATACAGCACGAGTGCCATTTTCTCACACTTTCTGTTGGTGGTGCTTCTCAACTTTTGGACTGCGGTGTACGTAACAAGGGTTTACAGAACACTCAGTAATTTGCCGAACCTCTTAATCCTAATTAGGGTCAAGGAGAGGCTGCAGCTTTTCTCAGACAACACTGGGTGAAGGTGGAGTACACCCTGAACAGCTCACCAAACCAATGAAGGGCAACACAGACAACCTTTAACACTTACACCTAGTGGCAATTTGAAACAGCCAATTAGCCTAACATGCATATTTTTAGACTGTGAGGGGAAACTGGAGTACTCGGAAGAAATTCACGCAAAAACAGGGAGAACTTGCAAACTCCAAACGGAAATGTCCATGTCAATTCTGGGAATCAGACCCAGGGCCTTCCTGCTGTGAGGTGGACGTGCTTAACCACTATACCACCAAGCACAATAATGAAAAATTAAATAAATATTTATTTGTCAGATATAAAAAAAGTTTGAGATGTGGATCCTTGCCTTGGCCCGGATTTGTTGCAGCTCTTGTTCCAACCGATTCTTCTCCTCCTTCAGCACCTTGTTGGTCGCCGTCAATGCATTCAAGCTCTCCAACCTTTTCAGTTTGTCCTCCTGCTGAGCCATGGCCTTTGTGGTCATCTGAAAAGATAAAAATAAGCAAAATAAAGCAACCTATACCAAAAAACAAAAGATCATTCATCATGTATGTCTGTACAATTTAAGTATTTTTCAGCTTCTAACCTGTACTTTGTCTCGCTCAGCTGTCAGGCTGCCCTGGACCTCCTTCAGCTCTTTCTCCAGATGCTCCATACGCTGCTGGTAGCGTTGTGTTTCAACCTGAGCGACTTCAAATCGCGCCTCAGCTATTTCATTCTCCCGACGCGCAAACCTACAAAGTACATAAACCCAAGTAAAGGAGGATTGACAGGAACAAGTCATGATGCTCTGCAGGACATGGAAAGCAATTCACCTCAGAATCTCAAGGAGCTGCTCTTGAGTTTTGTCCTCCTCATTGAATGAAATATTTAGAATGCCCTCCCTGGATGCTTGCTCCTGAACACTGGCGGCCATTTTAGCGCTCATCTGCTCCATCTGTTCATGGAGCATTTTGTTCTGTGTCTGAAACTCTTCTACACGCTGCCCATGTTTCATCAGCTCCTCCTGAAAACAACAACAACAACAACATTAACAGTCAGGGTAGAATCTCGTCACAGATTTAAGGCTAGGCAGGCAATAACACCAAATACATAAACTAAAAAGCACTAATGAACTCTATTAATTATTACTTCGGATATGTTGCCCCTATGCCCCTCTCTATTTTTTACCTTTAGGTTTTTTTCTTGCTGCCCCCAGTTTGTGCGGCCTTGTTGCAGCTCAGCAGTCACTTTTTGCACCTTTTCCTCCAACTCTCTGAGGTTCTTTGCTGCCACCTGGGCCTGTTTCTTAGCAGCCTGTAAAGCCTCCACATCACTGGAATGCAGCATGAGCTCTCGTTCATACTTATTCTGTGCTTCCATAGCCAGTTTTGTCTGGAAACAAGGTGATAAAGTTAGAAATAGTGGTGTTAATTGCTGCACATTTACAACCTGCTGTTTGTTCATTCCATTATTGCAGTCTGTTGATAAATATATATAACACAAATGTATTTTTTTAATGTTTCTACATGCCAATAAATATGTGCATGGCTTTGTTAATGTGAGCACCAACTGGGACATCTGGTCTAAATTATTTGGTTAAATAAAACAAGATCAAACGATCCCTCAAAAAGATGCACAGGTTTTATGGCCTAATTTTGTGTCGATTAAAATTGGCAGGCTTTAGTCTGCTCAAAACTGAGTTTCATGGTGTCTGACTGCACAAAGGTTTTTTCGATAGCACACAGTTTTGGGTCATAAATGTGGAACAGCTTGGAATTTGTTCAGTCTACTAGAAGTATTCTGTAGCATGTGAAAATCCTAAATCCCATGTCCAAAGTGACAGATTTAGAGGGTGTTTTAGTACAGACATCGAAAATCACAAAAATTAGTGTGACAATAGCAAAGTCATGCTCACACACAGACGGATAGAAAAAAATGTGCAGAATGGAGGTGTAGGGGTTAACACATCCACCTCACAGCAAGAAGCTCCTAGGTTCAAATCTGTTTCCGTTTCTGTGTGGAGTTTGCATGTTCCCCGTATTTACATGGGCTTTCTCCAGGTACTCCGGTTTCCTCCCACAGTCCAAATTTATGAACATTAGACCAATTGGCTGTTCCAACTTGCCCCCAGGTGCGAGTGTGAAAGGTTGTGGATGTTGGCCCTGCAGTGCTCTGATGAGCTGCTCAGGGTGTACCCAGCCTTTGCCCATTTTCAGCCGAGATCCCTGTGACCTTCCTTATTAGGATGAAGCAGTTTGTCATATTAACGCGCGAGTGAAATAAAGAAAATAAAAATACTTAAATCACTGGCAAAATATACTAACAGATGTTGCAGTTCAATATTAGAAAAATCAATGACTCCTGTAGTCTATTTATATATTAAAAATAAACTATTTTGGTTATTGATGGTGATATGAATATCACAAACATGTGACTGCAATGCTTTTGGTTTGTACAGGATTATTTTGGTCACTTAATGGTTTCTCTATGCTTTAAAAGTATGCATGAGAATAGCTCTGTACAATTAACCAACCGCTCATAATTAGCTGCCTCACTTAATTACTCCTAACTGTCTGCAATACTGGCAACCTGAGCAACAAGAAATTTGTGGTCAGTGTGGTTTTCCACAAGACTGTTATAAAATAATATTAGAATGGGAGTTTATTGGTGGACCCACCTGCTGCAGGCTTTCCTGTGTGGCTTGTTGCTCCTTGGCTGCAGCAGATGTTGCTTTCTGTAGTGCATCTTGCAGCTCTGTTTGCATTTCTGTAAGATTACATTTCAGCTCCTTCACCTAACACACAGCAGGAGATGAGACAAAACTAGAAATTGCTTGCTTTATCCACTCATACACACCGATAAGCAATAACACTAAAAACATTATGACCACTGACAAATGAATAACACTATGTTGCGAGACTGGAAACCGCCAAGGAGTGTCAGTCAATTCTTGAAGTTGATGTGTTGGAAGCAGAAAAATGAGCAAGATAAAGGTTTTTGAGTGACTTTTGGCCAACAATCACATCGAGATAGCGAAACATCAAGCTCTTTCCTTCTCCAAGACAGCAGGTGAAATTGGGTGTGCCTGGTATACAGTGGCAAGTACCTACCAAAGGCAGTTCAAGGAAGGACAACCAAGGTGCCCAAGGCTTATGAATGCATGTGAGGTGTGAATGCTACTCTGATCTGATACCATAGAGGTTGTACTATAGCACAAATTGCTGAAACCGTTAAATGTTACCTATAATACAAAGGAGTCAAAAGAAACACTCCATGTCAGCTTGCTGTGTACGGGGCTGCCTAGCCGCAGACCAGTCAGGTGGTTTGTAATGTTATGGCTGACTAGTGTAAATGCACCTTGTTTTAATATTTTGCATCTTTTATTCCAAGTGTACGGTGGAAAAGTCAAACCCTGAAAATGGGCCAGATGTTGAAAATCAGTCACTGTAGGAAATGAGATTCTGTATTCTTACATGATTTTCCACACTGGCCACAGCCTTGAGCTTCTCCTCATGCAGTTCCTGCTTTTCCCTTTCTGCCTCAGCCATCCGGTCCTCCAGCTGCCGGTTAAGCTCCTGGGCCTCCTTCAGTTGGTTCTCTATGGATAAACGCGCCTCCTCAAGTACCTGAATGGGACATAAAGCATAGAAATACGTGTTTTTAAAAACATCCATTTAAAACAAATTAAGTTATATTTGTTCCATGACAAGTTTAGTTAATTTGTCTCAGTTTTGGAAAGCCCACCATTTACCCCTATTATTACCAGAAAATATTACAAATTAATTTTGTATATAAACTACAGCAACACAAGATAAATATAAGAACCAGTTATGTTGTGTAGTGAAGACTTATGCAAACAGTTTTCTATTTTTCAGATATTTTAGAGCCTAACTAGATGGGTTATGATCTAAAATTTCAGAGAGAGAGAGAGAGAGAGAGAGAGGAGAGAGAGAGAGAGAGAGAGAGAGAGAGAGAGACACCTTGTTTTACCGACGTGTCCCGCAATAGATGTTAGAACAGTGAGGAACTGTGGGATATCTAAAGAGCTGCCAGCCCCACCTGTTTGTCTTTGCTGATGTAGTCTTCCAGCCTGGACACCATGCCCTTGTATTTATCTAGGGTGTTCTGTGCGCTCTTCAGGCGTTCTTGCAAATCCACGTTCTGGTCCTCAGTTTGCTGCAGACGTGAACGCAACTCCTCCACTTCCTGCTCAGGAATACCAGGAGCTTCAATTGGAGAGAGAATCAGAAACACATTATCTCAGCAATACTTTCAGTGTTAAATACACAGAGCAACAGGTTTCACCATCATCTTAAAATAAACAGCTTTATTTTGAGTTTTACTTTTTGTTTCGAGAATATTTATTATTCATTCATTTTCTGAACCACTTAATCCTAATTAGGGCAATGGGAAGGCTGACACCCATCTCAGCCGACTCTGGGCGAGGGTAAAGTATACCCTGGACAGCTCACCAGGCCATCGCAGGGCAGAAACATGCTGATGGCTAGGCAGCATCCTGAGAATATTTATTATCCAAAGACAAATCCTTCCATACATCATTTAACACAACATAGAAACACAGATTATTTGCAACATGACAGGTACATGTGTTGTGAGCATAAACTGTTATTCATATTTGGCTGTTTAAACAAAATCTAAACTCCCATCTGTCAGAGCAGCAGAACCTACCACTGGAGGATGTAACAGGTGGTTTGCTCTTCTGATTCTCTGAGCTGCTCAGCTGCTGTCTCAGACTAGAAACTTGCTGTTCAGTGCTCTTCAACAGCTCCTTGGTCTTTTGGTGCAGAGCCATCTGAGCTGCAAGTTGCTTCTTAGCCCCTACCAGTTGAACCTTACCATGATGAGACCATAAAAGATTTAATATAAAAACATAAAATTTAGGCACTGCCTAAAAGCGGCACTCAAAAACAAAAAAAAATTACTTTGGATAAAAGGTTTGTGTTTGTCTTAATATTGCCTGGAAGTGCTACCCTATTGAGATATGATTTCTTCAATGGAAACCCATTATCACCACTGGGTATTGAGATGCCATTCTGCTAGATAGGTTTACCTCTGTAAACACGTTATACATGCCAGTAACGTCATATGCACACTTAACGTGACTGGGTTTAAAAAAAAAAAAAAAAAAAAAAAAAAAAAAAACCCTTTCTATTCACACAAGTAATGTATTTCGTGGCAATAATTTCTTTTCTCAGTTTAAAAAAAAAAAAAAAAAAGGATATCTACTGCATATGGCACATAGAATTGCTGTTTACATTGTTAAAAGTAGTATGTTTCATTAAAAAAAGGGGGGGTATTTTATTTTATGGCTTGAAACAAGTAACAGTTTGAAGGGGAAGGTAAAGTACAAGAAGTTACCATCACACAGACATTCATTCCAATTACGACGGCTATATGCCGGCAAGGAAACTATTACCAGGTTTCCACGTATACATGTATGTACATGTTTGTGACAGAAAAAAAATAAAAATAAATAAATAAAAGTCAGATCAACACTATCCTAACTTCTCACAAGGATGAAGTGCCACACGGAGCTTCGTTATCAAGCACAAAAACTGGGAAATTAAAGGAAAGAAACTAAAGAATGATTATTCTGAACAGTTCATCACAGCTGTGTGTATCACAATAACGTTTCAATGACCTTATGTATATATACTGTTTTTTCATTCATTAATGTTCACTGACCTCTGCTGTCATCATGCCATTCCACTGCTGTTTCTTCATTTTCACTAATTTATGTCCAATCATTTCAATCACTTGTGTGTATATACTGTTTGATATCCTGCCATTCACTTATATTATTCACTTATATTGTATATATGGTTCCTTTGGTTTTGCTACTTGTTTTTTCTACTTATTCTTACTTTTATACTGTGTTGCACTATCCACTTGCTGCTGTAACAATGCAAATGTCCCCCCTTGTGGGACGAATAAAGGATTATCTTGTCTTATAAGAGACAGCAAGTCTAAAGATCCAAACGTTAGAATTATTGTTATGGAGCATGCATATTATAAGATATCTGTATACTCTGGAATGCTAGCAGTGAGTTCATAGGAACACATGATTTCATTCACGTTAAAGCCATTTAATAAACACAATTGTATTTTTTTTTCCATGAATAGCAGCCAATTTTTCTACCTAACAAACATGTGTATAATTAAAAAAAAAAAAAAGCCCTCCAGATACAGCACTATACTCCCAAAAATAAAATTAATAACCAAAAAGAGTCACTTACATCTTGGTTGCGTTCCACAGTGTGCCTCTGTTCTACCTCTTGTCCAACTCTCTTCTTTAATTGTGCAATCTCCTTCTCCAACTGCATCATCTGGTTAGCATAGCGCTGTCTGGTGTCTGCCTCTGAGCGCTCCATTGTTAGCTAGAACATCAGAGAGCAGTGAGTGATCATCTTTATAGGTAACATGAGGTTTTACAGGTCATGGGGCTTTATAGGAAACTTGAACACTGAGTGTGTACTTGTGATCAGAGGAATACCTGAATGGACTTTAGGTTGGCAAGCAACAGGTTTTGTCCACGCTGCTCTGCCAGGATGGACTCCTTCTCCTGGACAAGTCGGGTTTCCACCTGCTTCAATATGTCACGCTCCTTACGCAGGTTCTCATATCGCACCTGAACAGTAAAAGAATGCAAATGTTTAACTAAATCATGAACAAGACAAAACAGTGCACTATAAGCATTTGATTGGCCAAAACATACACATTTCAAAGATATTTTTAAGGTGCTATGAAGCCAATTTCAGTAACAACATGTAGATTCAAGTTTTTCATCATGTTAATATGGTTCATTACTAGCCTTAAAATCTGACAAGTACATTTACAAAAGTCACTAATGTATAAAATTACAAATTAGAGAAATTTTGTCTTTTCAGGAAAGCTTGTGACCTTTTCAAAATGCACAAGCGTCCACTAATCATTAGCTACATTAAACCTCCAAGTTAAACTGAAAATGTTTTGGCAGATCAGGTAACATGCAAAAAAAGAATTGAGTGTTCCATTATTATCCATGATTATAGCCATCTGACTCATGCCCAGTGTAGGAGAATGTGCGTTTCTCAAGAACAACTTTAGCTGGGGTATGCATGTTTCTTAAATGGCCTTCACACTATCACAGACTAAAAAAAACCTGATAGGAATGAATTGCAAAAGTCACAGATACGAACAAAATATCTACAAATTTATTTCCTGAGGGCTGAACAGAACAAACTCACGAGTGAAACCAAATCATGACTTAAATCATAATTTGATAACTTCTCATGGCAATTTTTTCCTTGCCTCTACCTTAGAAAGTAGCACCTCCTTTTATTACTTTTTGTCAGTTTCTGCATGGTTTTGCTATTTTTCCTGACTGAAATGAGGTGTACCTCTTATCAACATATTAAATTAGTCCAATTGAGTGTGGTGCTTGTGTGTGCATTCAATTTCACATTAAATGGGGTGTACTACAAAAACATCAACATGGCTTCATATACCAAACATTGTGTGAAAGCCGCTTTCCAGCCGTGTGTGTATGCTACAATTCAGGATTCATGTTACACGAGGATTTTTATATGAGGCCCATTTCTGTAACTGCAAGCAAAATGCCATCGTCAAACATAAAACCACTGCACTGAACACAGCTCTCCGACACACCTCCACTAGTGCTAGTTTCTCATTGGCTTCCCTCAGGTCCTGTGTCATGGTGTGAATGATCTGCTCGTATTTCTGAGAGGTGGCGGAGAGCTGCTGAAGTTTCTCCCGCTGGGAGCTGATCTCTCTCCTGTAGCCGGTAAGATTTTCCTGAAGCATCTCATACCTGCCATTCAGCAAATTGAGCAGTTAGTAGCACCAGAACTATATTAACCTTGAAAAAAAAAATCTGTGAACATACAGGGGAAGAAAAATAAACATCTGACCCACACAGATCTATATCTAATGCAATATCATGCTTTTGTTTAAAAATGCACAATACTTTTGAAAACTCAACTATATGATAAGAAACAGTTCAAGTATAATGAAAAGTAGGCAAAAATAACAGTAAACAGATATTAGACTTACAAATCAGAAACATGTAATGCTATTGAATATAATAAAACTAGACACATCTGCACATAACTCTTTATGTTTACATATATGAAACAGGCATCTGCTTGTTGATCATAAATGCATAGCGTACACACCAGTATAATAAAATGCAGAAGACTTCCACATTTTGAACACATCACTTTTCGTACTACAATGGTGGCCCGCGTGAGACTGTATTCCTTACACCCCCCCCATACACACACAGAAGGGTTTTTCTTAAAGGGTCATTAAACCGAGATGTAACACTTAAATATTTGTTTCCGATGAGGCCAAACGTAGGTCTGTAGCTTCCTGGTTACAAAGAACAGCCCCACTCACCTCTTCGAGGCATATTCGAGCTGAGAGGAGAGTTTGGCCTTCTGGGCGATTAGGTCAGACACCTGACCCTGTAAGCGTTCATTCTGCTCATTTAGAAGTTTGTCATTCTCTGCCTTCTCCTTCTTATAGGTTGAAAATGCTTCATTTAGCTACAGGAAAGGAAGCGAAGAGTTTATTCACATCTGTGACCCATCAAAACAAAGTGGGTACTAAGTCAAAAATTAAATAGTTTGTCAAACTTTGAATGTGATTTTGTTTAAAAGGCTGAGAATTCCTAGCAGGTTTTATTAGTGACTCCAAAACTAGTAACATGTTATAACATTTGGTATTATTTTAAAGCTTAGGATACAAGCTACAAAATGGTACCAACAACTCAAAATTAATAATTTCTAACTTTATACAAACTTTGCTGTGATGAGTCATATGCCATGGTGATCAAAAGTACCAATAACCTTGACCTTCACAATGTCAGCTTCTGGCTCCAGGTCAGGCTACAGACTTCTGAATCAAAAATTCTTTGCATGATACCTCAGGTTGTTACCCATGTACATTAATACTTAAAAATGCTCCAATCAACAATTATGTAAATCCAAATATCATACAGCCAGTGTGTTGGAGTCATAATGAGCATGATTATGTATTAACTGTACCGAAAGCATGTTTATAGAGTAATGCGACTGACCTGCTTAAACACTACTTTAGCCTGTATGGCCTGGGCCACCTCTGAGGCTACAGACTGACTTGTAGTTGATCGAGTTGACGCGACAACTGGTTTGCTGGGGGGAGAGGACTCAGAGGCACCCTCTGATCCTAAAATATAAAATAAATTAATGTCAGCATTCCAAAACACACACACAGTTTATTTATATATATATGCACATATACCGATACATACTCTATGTGTGTGATTTTCTTTATTTTTGATATACTGTATTAATCCTGCAAGGGAAATTATTTCCTCTGCATTTAACACATCCAAAGTGAGCACACACTCCTGGAGCAGTGCGCTGCCACACACATTGGGGCATACGGAGAGCAGTTGGAGGTTAGGTGCAGCTCACTCCCCCATCACCACATATTTTTCCTGCTGGTTCAGGACTCAAACTAGCGACCTTTCGGTCCCAAAGCCATTTCTCTTACCATTAGGCTACAGCTGCTATAAGTGTGCGTGCGTGTGTGTGTGTGTGTGTGTGTGTGTGTGTACGCAAGATATTGCATTCACACACATTGCCCAGACAGACGTACGGTCATAGAGAGAGACAACCCAAAAATAATGCCTTTTGCCCTGACTATCGCCAGAGCAGAGGCATAAAAAGGGAAACTATACATTTGTTTCCCATTGTATCCCATGCTACTGAGAGCTCACCCTGTGGAGGAAGGTCAACCCCAGCCGTTTGTAATAAAATGCGGTACATGTCCCTCTGTCTCATGGCTGAATCAGCCACCTGCTTCTGCTGGTTCCTCTGCTCCTTCAAAAGTTCCAACTCTTTCTGTACTTTAGCCAGGTTCTGTTCAAACTCTGCCTGCCTGCATGTTAGAATGAGACATATAGTGGTTTTTAAAAGTTTGTGAACCCTGAAGGATTGCATTCATTTTGGACAATATGACCGACAACATCATCAGATTCTCCCACAAGTTCTAAAAGTGGATCAAAAGAATCCAGTTAAACAAAGGAGACAAGAATATTTTAGTTCGTCATTTATTTATTGAGGAAAATGAACCAATATAAACATTTACATGAAATATGTCACTGAAAATTTTCATATTTATTACAAAATGTATATTAAGACAGTTTCATAACTTTTTCTTATAGAAGGTGTTGGAAATATCTAAATCTCACCACACTGTGCGATTAAACATCCTGCAAAGTCTGAGAAAAATGAGTACCTGGCAAGCTTGGCCTCATTTGTGCTCTTCTCATGCTGCTCTTCCAGCTCTCGTATCTGGATCAGGAGGCTCTGATTTTGCTGCTGGAGCTCCTCCACACTGCGGAAAGCCACTTGACGTGGGCCTTGAACCTCAGAGCTGCTGCTCACGGCAGAGTTCACCTCCTCCCGTACCACTTTGGTCCCCCGTGCCTCCTCCACCTCCACCAGGAGAACACGTACCTGTGAAAGGTTATGTTTGTATATAAGAAAAAGGTTTTCTGTGGATGACAACTGAAGGAATCATTGAAAAAAGCAGCAAACAGGCATGCAAACAGACATGCAAACACCTGCTGAGACAAGTCTGCAATCTGCTTCCTGGCCCTCTGATTCTCCTTCTCCACCAACAAAGATCGCTTGTTCACCTCATTAGTTTCTTCCTGAAGTTTGGCCATTTCCTGTGGGTGAAAAAAAAAATGTTTGGTGAACCTTCACCAAGGGTCTATACAAATGCAAGTCCTTGTTTTATTTGTTATATTTTATAACAATTGCATTATTGTTATTACTATAATTCTCCTTCGTAAAGAAACAAAAACAAGTGATAAATCTGCACTTCTGTGGCAACACTGTACTTCGAAAGTCACTTGATTATTGCGTTTTCAGTAACATGGGACTTATTTGCATATGAATGACTTGAGTTATATACAGTCATCCCTAGCTATATTGCGCTTCAGTGCATCGCGGATTTTTTTTAATACTCATCGAAAAATAATAATTTAAAAAAATATATATATAGAAAAAATTCAGCAAAATGCCACTAGGGGTCGCTACTAACTCTTATTCGGATCCCAGCCTCTTCTTTTGCTGGGAAACTTGTTTCGACCAATCAGCTTGTGATATTTCAAAGAGCCACGTCCCAAACCGAGTCAGTAGTGAACTTGCAGCCTTTCACTTAACTCTTTCACTATTAAATCGGGAAAATGTTAAGGGTAAAGCAGCAAGTTCACTACCGACTCTGGTTTGGGATGGCTCCGAAATAACAGCATTTGTGAAAGAAAAGACTGAAGTCAAGACATTTCTTACACTTTATTTACATCTATGTACAATTACACATATGTATTTTATATTATTTATATTTTATTTACATCTCATGCATTGTTTTGAATGTTTAATTGTTATTATAAGCATTTATGGTGTTGAATATGTATTTATTGATATTATATACACAGATACATCAGTCGGGGGGGGTTTCGATCCTACTTCGCGGAAATTCAGTCTTTGCAGGAAATCTCGACCCCCATTAACCACGAAAAGTGAAGGGTCCCTATACTATTCCATCATATTTAGGAGTGGATCCGATTAATGCATGTAAAAGTAAACGCAAGTAATTTGTATTTGTGCCTATTTTTATTTTATTCACAAATTTACTGTTTATATCTGACTCATTAGTTTAATATCTGTATACTGTTATTGCCAACAACTTGTATGAGCTGAGGAATTCACATCCTGTTCTCACTATTCTACACACTCATGAAAGTAAATCAGCTGCCAGTCTTCTCAAACTAAATCAATTTATTGGATACATTTTAGCGGACTACAACTTCAAAAATTTAATTAAAAAAAACCTGATAATTAAAATATGTACATGTACATATGGAACAGGAGAGTTTGGAGGGTACACTTTATTCATGTCACTTTAAACACTTCATTCCTCTGGATTTTTTTGTAGACGATTTAATTTAATAGGTTTATAAAACTGCTGGTCTTCGTAGTTTCGTAGTACAGACAGTCGTCGACTTACGACCTATGCGAGTTACGTCTGTTCGACTTTATGACCGCAAAAGTCGTGAAGCATGATTCATGACAGTGCAGTGCGAGTGTTGCTGGCAGCGCCAGCATCTTAAAAGGCCAATCAGGAGATGATGCAGCTTCACTTTCTAACTGCTCAGAGCGGCGTT
>JAQNCB010000013.1:8948798-8961655 GCA_030068295.1 Euristhmus nudiceps
ATTTACATCTTATTACTTAATATTTATATTTTATTTACATCTTATGCATTGTTTTTGAATGTTTAATTGTTCTTATACGCATTTATAGCATTGAATATTAATTTATTTATATTATATACACATATACGTCAGTCAGGAGGGGTCCATCCTACTTCGCGGGGGTCTCCACCCCCCATTAACCGCGAAAAGTGAGGGATCCCTGTATGTACCGGTATGTATGTATGTATGTATGTATATATATATATATAAAAATGTGTGTGTGTGTGTGTGTGTGTGTATGTATGTATGTATATGTGTACAAGATATTGATTTAAAATAAATTCCCTGAAGCGAAAACAAAATGTAAATAATGTTGCATGCTGTGTGTTAAAGCAGAAAAGTACTGACTTTCATAATTGTGGCTTTGCAGAGGCCACACATTGGGTCATTCCGTGGACAAATATGAAAATGGAGTGATTTCAGTAGTAGATGAACTTAGAAAAGCAGCTTCTTCCTTATCGCACAT
The DNA here is from genome assembly GCA_030068295.1 of Euristhmus nudiceps. Classification (NCBI taxonomy): domain Eukaryota; kingdom Metazoa; phylum Chordata; class Actinopteri; order Siluriformes; family Plotosidae; genus Euristhmus; species Euristhmus nudiceps. The sequence continues at coordinate 8,949,304 of JAQNCB010000013.1, forward strand.
GGGTATGCAATAAAATAATTTCATGTTATAATTACTGTCTTTGATCAGATCTGGGCTCCGGACAGCAGACTCTTCCACGACGTGTGTTTGCCCCCCTGTCTGGCTCTAGCTTGAGTCTGTGTGACTACATGTTCCCAGATGAGAGTACTGCGGATGTGGCTGAGAGGTTTAAAGAAATGCTTGGCTGTGACTTATCAGAGGGGGACGTGGATACCAGCATGGAGGCTCAGAGTAATGTCACACATTTCATTATGAAGCATAAAGAGTTTTGATTATTAGGGGTCAAGCAGAAAAGGTCTCGGAGCCCCCTTTTCCCCCTAAATTTGGCATAGACTCTTGCTTTCACAGCAGATTTGGTCTGTAGCACTCAAACCCTCTAGTGATACCAATAGGGCAAACTTGTAAATCTCCCAATGCAATGTTGAAAAAACACACTTCCACTTTTCTAATAGTTTTGGGTTAAGCCAAGTACTTTGACCACTGATCATGAATTCTAAGGTTTATTTGCAAAAATCTACAAATGGATGTTGTCCAATCATCAGTGAATTTGTAAGTGAGTCTAATGACACAAATTATTAGTTGAGATATAGCACAATTTATCTGTTACGTAAATAGAACACTGGTATATAAGCTGGCTAATGAGATGTGACTTGCAAAATAATAAAAAAAATAGCCAAAGAGCAGCATGTTGACCATTCTGAAATGTATTGAAAACTTTTGTTTTCCTCTTCTCATCTCAAAATACTGATAACAACATCATGAGTTTATTAAAATAGTACCGGTAATATTAATAATAATAAAAACATTTTTACTGTAATGTTCATGGATGTTCAATGTTCAAAGCTTTGTTTAGCCTTGCATGATTTTTTTAATGCACTTGTAAAAACATTATAGATAAAACTCTTAAACCTTTTAAAAGTAAATGTTTTAGTGAATTTTCAAAGTAGTGCTATGATCGCTGATAAGCGTCTAACATTCCCCCAGTCCTGGGTATAATATGTATCTGTATTTTTAATGTTAACAAAAATGTTGACGTTTAAAAGGTGTGTTATTAGGGTGTGTTCCAGGAATATTTCTGGACATTGTCAAAGCTTGTTGAGTACTGCCTCATCCGGCATAGGCCAGTTTGAACCAACTCTTGATTTCTTCTGAATAAGTGAAATGAAATTCCATTCCAAACAATAAAACAGATTCTGAGGCTCCAGGCTATGTGGAAATGAGCCACTATAAAATGAAGAGGGTAGACCCCCTGGGCTTTCTGTGTTAATACGAGAGTTTTTGTGTGTGTTTCAGCATGTTACTCTGTTTTGGGCGTGGAAGAGGACAGTAAGGAAGAAGGCACTCGCAATATATCTGAAACAGCGCCAAATAAGAAAGCAGGAATACAATACGCAGGTGTGTAACAAAGACTTTGAAACATTTTAAAAATTAAGTTTGTGTGAATGCTTAAGGGGGCAGTGGTGGGCCGGTGGTAGGGTGCTGGATTACTGATTCCAAGGTCAGGGGTTCAAGCACTACCAGCAATGGGTTGTCACTGTTATCCCAGCAGTGCAGCTAACCGGGTCATCGAAGGCCGGCCATGTGTCTCACTGTCTGTGGGGAGAGGGATGTAAATGAACCATTTCTGACTTTTGTCAAGAGTAGTTGCATAGCTGTCAGTGTGTTTCTGCCCTGGCCCAGAGTTGGCTGAGATGGGCGCCAGCCTCCCCACGATCCTAATTTGGATTCAGCAGTTCAGAAAATGAATGATACGAATGCATGAGTAAATATCCATCTTTCACAATAAATGTGTATTTATAATAATATGGGTTTGTGACCCAACAGTTGCAACATATAGTATCTGAAGAATGAAACTATACAGCTGTTTACTGGCTCCCTGACTTTATACACACAACCACTTTATTAGGAAAATACGCTCATTCATGCAATCATCCAACCAGCCAATCACGTGGCACAATACAAATTATAATGCATAAAATCATGCAGATACAGTTCGTTGGCGCTTCGTTCATGTTTAGAATAAGATGGGAACAAATGTGATCAATGTGTGGCATGGTTTTTGATACCAGAAAGACCAATTTGACTACTTCTGAAACTGCTGTTGCCCTGGGATGGTCATTCATGAGAGTTCATCGAGTTTATCCACAATGGTAGGGGAAGGAAAAAAAGAATGAAAAAAAAACATTGGTATTCAGCAGTTTGTAGGTGGAAATGGTATGTTGTTCAGACAGATCGGAGGAAAATGTCCAGCTGAAAGAAAAGCTTATAGTCTACTTTTTACCAGAAGTGAACAATAACAAAGAACATTCACTTGAGCACATTCTTCAAGTATCTATATTTTACCTGAGTATTAATTTTTCTGACTTTTTACTTTTACTTCATAAACTTTAGCACAAGTATCTGGGGGGAGAGAGAGAGAGAGAGAGAGAGAGAGAGAGAGAGAGAGAGAGAGAGAGAGAGAATAAGGCTGATAGCACTAAGACATTAAAGACATTAAGGGTTTTGTAGTTTCATAGTATAGTGTTTGTAGTTGCATGGCTTTGTGCTTCGGTGTGATTTTTCTGAAAGCTCCGCCTCATAGAGAGAGAGAGAGAGAGAGTGCGTGAGAGAGAGAGAGAGAGTGCGTGAGAGAGAGAGAGTGCGTGAGAGAGAGAGTGCGTGAGAGAGAGTGCGTGGGAGAGAGAGAGCGATAGAGAGAGAGCGATAGAAAGAGTGCCTGAGAGAGAGAGAGAGGGAGAGAGAGAGCGAGAGATGTACCTTTAGTCCAGAGATGTAACTTTAGTCGTCATTAATTTTATGTTTATTTTGTAGCATTGCTTACTAAATCCAGTCACCACTAGTCACATCTGGAGAGATGAGTAAGGGAGAGAGAGAGAGATCTAGTCCCTACCAGTCACATCTGAAAAGGTCCTGTATTTCAAAAGCTTTAGAGCAGGGCTCGGGAACCTTTTTGACTGAGAGAGCCAACAAACCCACATATTTCAAAATGTAATTCCATGAAAGCCATATAAATTCTTTTTAATACTGAATAAAACTAAATGCAATAGGAAGAACAATGATTTTAGATTATAATAAGACTCTGAATTAATTTTTTAATAACATTGTTATAACGAAGTTATTCAATATTAAATAAAGTACTTTTTACTATTAATGCACCTTCTGGTGCTGCATGGTTTTGCTGATGGCTCTACAGTCTGGTTGGTACATGGTGAGGTTCGACTGAGAGCCAGATGCAGTCATCAAAAGAGCCACATCTGGCTCACGAGCCATAGGTTCCTGACCCCTGCTTTAGAGGGAGAGAGAGAGAGAGAGAGAGAGAGGTTTTTAATTTGTTAACTGGAATTTTTTTTACACAAACAGCTGATAGAAATGTGATTCAAAGAGTTACTTTGTACTTATATACTCAAAGTACATTTCAGAGCCTGAAGTTTACACCACTGCTTGTTACAACTGTGGTGAGCAGAAAAGCATGCCAGAATGCACAATACATTGAACCTGAGATACAACAATAGAAGACCCCGTGGTCTACCATCATCTAGTCTTTTTCCTGGCTTCAACTGTCTAGTTTGAGCCTTTGCCCACTATCACTAATACCTATTAATGATTCTGGAAGGAAACCCAGTGCAAGCACATAGAGCACATGCAAACCTTATACAGAAAGGCCTTTTGACCTTGAAACGACAGTGCTAACCATTCATTTTTGTTTGTTTGTTTGTTTATTTGTTTTTTGTTTTTTATTAACCATTCTGTGAAAACTCTGTAGACTGGCACCAGATCTGGCAAAAACAACCATGCTATTAGCCAGCAAATATTTTTTAGATGACTGGCTACATTCGGCATCAAGGAGAACACCGTAAACCATCCCTCTAATTGAAGTGACTGTCCCCAGTCATAATTGACTCAAAATGTAGAGTGTTATTGCTAGTGTTTGTCCACAGACAAGATGTCTGTGTATGTTCAACATAATCCCACTATTCCCTCGTTCATCATTATCTTTTTTGTCTTTGTCTCTCTTTCCAGCAGGCATGGCGGTGGCAGCCGCGGTCGCCCTATTAGCCACAGCAACCTCTCTACTCTATCTTACTGAGTAACAGCCAGCGTTGGTTAGAACTTTGTCATAAATAAATAAATAAACTATTTCTCTCTTTTTCTGTTTATCTCCTTTTCTAAGTGTTATTTTAGGAATTTGAATATTGAATATCTGTCACTGATATTGTGGTACATGCCATAAATTTACATGCCAGGTGTGAGAGCTTAACAGTATGAGCAACAGTAAAACTAAACTAAATTTAAAATTATGACTGGCTACAAGATCAAATTAAAAGATAAAACTATGAAAGAATTATTAAAATATTATTACTTTTATTTAACCACAGGTGGAACAAATGTTCCATTAATGAGAAGATTAATGTGATAAAAGGATAGATTTTTATTTTTTATTCACCCTATTAATCATTTTTCACTGAACCATGAAATAATGAAAGTAGTGAGTCACTGATGGCTGTAATCGTAATAGTCAAAAGTAATGTTTGCATCAGAATAACACATTTCCAGCATTGAGTGGGTCGTCATTCTTACATCATCATGCATCACCACTGAACACTTCATTGCCTTTGCCATACCTTTGCCTGTTGGCTCATTTTTTTTGTTTGTATATCAACAACATTATATAAAAAGGTACAAACAGATTTTGAAGATGTGGAGGTGGGGCAGGGGGTGGAGTATGGTCCAAGTAACACTCCATAAGATGTTGGTGGTGATCCTGATCATCATCGGGATCGAGGAATTTTTGAAAGGATTCAACATTGTGGGATGGGGCAAATCAGCTGTCTTGGTGGAGGTTTGCTCTCTCTGGGTGTTTTTAATTATTAATTGTAACTTGCTATTTTATCTCAGTGCCCTTCTCTCTCACACACACACACACACACACACACACACACCATCAAAGACATGTTGCGTAGTCCTACTGATATTCAACTATTATATGCACATCAGCTGGTGATTTCAGCCCACTGTAACCAAAGACGGCTGATGACAGGAGGACAACATAGAATTATTTAAACCTGCCAAGACAGTTATACATAGTGTAATGACAGTGGGAAATTAGGATGTCCTCATTATGTTAAATACAATTACACACTGCTCAGCCATAACCTTATGACCAATGACAGGTGAAGTGAATAACATTATTTTGTTATAGTAGCACCTCCCAAGAAGTGGGATTTATTACGCAGGAAATGAACAGTCATTTCTCGAAGTTCATGGCAGGTCTTGATGGGTGTTCCTGGAATTTATTGGAAAGTACCTTCCAAACGTGGTTCAAGGAAGGGCGACCAGTAAAGTGACAAGAGTTACGTTATTGGTGCCCAAGGCTCACAGACGTACATGGTAGAACAGTTCACCAGGCCATCGCATGCACATCTCGGTGTAATTTGGAACAGCCAATTATTCAGTTCAGTTCAGGCTTTTTTTCAGTTACACTGTCACAAAGCAGGTTTATGCAGTAAGACCAATTTGGGCAGTGATATCAATAAAAAAAACCTCAGATGACACAAGAAAGAAACCTTGAAAGGAACCAAACTCAAAATGAAACCCCACCATCATTTGAGTGAAACCAGATAGAAACAACACATCCATGTAGTATTTTATCCTGACAGAGAATTCCAAGGAGTCTAAACAGAGCGCTAGGCAGTGGTATCAAGAGACTAACAAGAATGGTCAAAGAACAGGCACGGTCAAAAACTACTAGGCAACAGATTTGCTAACACCGGAAATGCTCACGAGAAAACTCTGGCAATGAATGTGGGGAAATGCTGGGTTTAAGTAGACAGATTACTAATGCAGGTAACGAGACTCAGGTGAGCGCAATAATGAACATATGGAAAGCCAAAGGGGACATGATAGACAAAAACAAAGGCACTGGATACTTCATTTATTTTCTGAACCGCTTATTCCTAATTAGGGTCGCTTAGGAGGCTGGCAACCATCTCAGCCAACTCAGGGCAAGGGCACAGTACACCCTGGACAGCTCACCAGGCCATCGCAGCGCAGAAACATGCTGACGACTATACAGTATAACCTAATCTGGTACAAGATACAAGAAAACAAAAACTAATCAGCTGAAGTCCACACAGAGGCATGTAAAAAACTCATTGCTAACTTTCGTAAAGAGTAGACTGCATAGCCATCAGCATGTTTCTGCCCTGCGATGGCCTGGCGAGCTGTCCAGGGTGTACTCTGCCCTCGGCTAGAGTCGGCTGAGATGGGCGCTAGCCTCACAAGCGGTTCAGAAAATGAATGAATGAATAGTTTACAACCTTAGATTTGAGGACAAGTGTGCTTTCAGTGTGTGGTATTTAATTATTGAAAAAAAAGTACACTTTTTTCTTTCTTGAAGTCGTAGAAACGTGAAATAGTCTAACCATTTCGTAAACATCCCATTTTAATGCCTTAACCATAAAGATGAATATCAGGTTTTATTGAGCATGATTACTCTTAGTTGAGCTCAAATCAGTTGTTTTCAACAAGCTCCTTTTTTTGTTTTGAGGAATCATTAAGATAAGATAAGATAATCCTTTATTCGTCCCACAAACGGGGAAATTTGCATTGTTACAGCAGCAAAGCGGATAGTGCAACACAGTCTAAAAATAACAATAACTAGAAAAGAAAAGTAGCAAAAACAACTAATGAACTATATATACAATATAAGTGAAATTAGGCAGTAAAAAAAATTCCCAATCATGGTCCCATTATTTATTACAGTATTATTTATCTATTAAATAAAATTTGTGATAGCTCCAGTCCATAGTAGAGATCCTTTTGCTTGATTTTTAACAGAAAATAAATATAGTGTCCATAATACTGGAAACTCCCAGAAACTCTTAATCATATATAACTCATTCACAAAAGTTTTTTTATATTACAATGAAACAGCGTCAGTTTGTTTTTTTAAACATAATGCCTGTTTTCTCAGCATGACTGGGACCGATGATGTCACCCCAGTGCCGTTAGTGGCACCTCAAATTTTTTTTACCTTGAAGAATATGAGTCATCTTAGAAGTGTAATCTATTAAATTGGTCAAACGGAACCGGCAAGGATGTTTAGTTTCCCCAGTGCTATTCATTGTAGTAGGAGAGTACATCATGAAAATGTGGAAGATAGGATTAATGAGCGAACAGGTTTCAACATTGGTGGAACCCCTCTCTGGAACATTTGGCAGGCAAATGACACTACTCTGCTAGCAAAAAATAAAACCTCCTTATCGGAAGCACTCAGAAGAAAGCCTGAAATTTGGACTCGAGATTGATACAAATAAGACCAAAGTCTTGACTGTGAACGGCTCTGGAGAATTCGTTCTGGAAGGAGATCACATCAAAGAAGTAGACAGCTTCCAATTTCTTGGTTTCCAAGTAAGATCCAACAGTGATAGCACCCTTGAGATAAGGACCAGGCTAACAATGGCAAGAACGACAACAGCAAACCTCTCCAGTATCTGGAAATCCAGCCAAATTAGTACCAGCACCAAGGTACGACTGGTCAAGTCCCTAGTTTGGCCTGTTGCCCTGTATGTTAGTGAGAGCTGGACCCTGAAGCGAGATGACCAGCTGAGAGTCACCGCCTTTGACCTCTGAGTGTGGAGGAGAGTGCTCGGAATCAGTTTGAGAGACAGGAAGACAAACGAGTATGTTCAAGAATAAGTAAAGTAAAAGCAGAAGAAGGACTTTTTCATCAGTGCCAATTACGCAAAATAAGGAAATACCAGCACTGGAAAAGGTGACCTGAAAGTGTAATTCTGAGAGCCATAGAAGAGAAGAAACCCGGAAGAAACCGCCGTGGACGGAGGAAGATGTCATGGATGGACAACATAAAGGCATGGACAGGACAGCGGCTAGAGTGGTTGCATCGGCAGGCTTGGCAAAGGAAGATACCTACGGTTCAAACATGGACTGAGGCTGCACAATGAAAGAATCTACTGTATTATAAACTTCTCAATCTTTCATCAAAAGCTCACCTAACACTTTACAGGTTATAATTTATTGGCAATCTGCACTCTGCTCCTGATGTTCCAGTTCTGTGTGTTTAATTTTAATCTGTTGTAATGTTCTAAGTAATAAATATTCTTTGGCACTGCTTTCCAAAATCGCTAATACTGAGTGTATTGATTTGAGTTTCAGAGGAAAGTGTGGGAAAAAGAAATTACAGGGTAGGTAGTATTCTAAGTCCCAGAAGTGGTCATGGGTAGGCAGCATGTTGGTCAACAGTAGTGATTTCATCAATGCGCTTTTGTATGTCACCTCCATCTACGTATAGTACATGCATGGAAGTTTAATACAAAATGTAACATATACATCATTACCTCCATAGTTCTCTCTAAACTCCCGTATCCAATTCCCATCCATCAAGTATTGCCTTCCCTATCATGTGACCACCACCAACCAGAGAGGAGTGAAAGCATGCCCTCTCTGTGATATGAAATGCTAGCTACCCACATCTTTTTGAACTGCTGCGCATGCATACCTGGGGCTGTCTAACACACTCGGGGGAAGCACTATACACCCCCTGATACAAATAAGCTTACAGATGTTCATGATTGGCTAGCAATTATATATATATATATATATAATCATAATCTTTAAGAATATTCACTAGATTACCTGAGCCGCAGGTTCAATTATCATTCTTCTTGTCAGGTCCACAATCATTCTGGGCAACTGTTCATACAAAATTCACCAAACAGCATGTTTTGGGAAAGAATTTGATGGAAGAATTTGATTAAAATCACGAGTACATGCAAAATCCCCTACATGGATCATGGATGCATAAATTCTAACTAGGGACCCTGGACCTGAAAGGTATAATGAAATAATAACAACAGCAAGTAATGGAAGAATAATATTATTTGGTTTATTATAGAACTCTAGTTGATTGCAGTAACAGAAAGCTGTTATTATACACATAGTATAGTTTAACAGTTCATTATGTCATCATTTTTAACATAATATCAGTACTATGCATAGGCAAGTAATCAGTTAAACAATATACACCAATTAGCCATGATAACATGTACTGTATATACAGTATATTAAAATAGTTAGTCCACAGTACTGTAATGAATATATTATTTCCTGATATCATACAGTACTGTGCAAAAGTCTTAGATACCTTATTTTAGTACAGACTTCGTTCAACAGATTGCTTTTCCAGTGCAAAAAAATCAATGCTATGCAAGAGACCATTGTTTAGAAAAAGGATATAATGAAAAATTAATGTATGCAAAAATAGGAAGCCAGTACAGCAGTCAAAGTCTTCAGTGGAACTGTGGCTGGTTTTGCAAAATCGCCTGTAAAACCCATAAACTAATTTTATCCCAAGCGAAGTGCATTTTGAGTGACTGTCGGTATCCACCTCTGCCGCAGACACTTTTAGTTAACACTCTAACAGTGCCATTTTTTATGGATTTACTTCACATTTATTTTGAATGGTCCCCCTGGCACATTCTCCCAGCCTATTGAAACTGGGTCACCTTGATCTGTTGTTCAAGGACACAGAGGTCAATTCATCAAAAATTCTCATGAACACGTTGGAAACTGCAGTTGACCACACAGAGGATACACCAAGTTTTCCGTAACAAGAATGCATTCCAAGTTTCCTTAGAAATCCACACAAAAATTAACCTGAGACATTTTTATTAAAGCAAAGGGTTATCACATCATATTTACATTGTTTCATTCGCTACTGTTCACCACTTTTTCTGTTTTTTTTCTCTTTTATTGTAGAAATATATAATTTATTTTTATTTGAAGGCATTTTTGCACTGCGGAGTTTCTTGATACATACCTAAGACTTTTGTATAGTAGTATATGTGCCCCGAAATATTGCCAATGTACATAAGCATGCATATGAAAGATCAATCTTTGTGAAGACAAATATGAGCTGAAAAGTTTATTTACTTCAGGTCATCATAGAATACTGACCAACAGGAATGATTCCTGGAGAGTTTCATAATCTCCTCCTTTTTTGAACACTTTCCAAATTCTTTTCAACATTGTTCAAGTCTATTTCTTAAGAAATGTTTTCTTCCTCTTTGGTGTAGAATTACAAGAAGGATGTAGTTTTCCAAACCTCATCAAACTCCATGCCAATACAGTTTCATTTCTACAGTTAATTCATCATGATTTGTTTTTAAAATGAACTGGATCATTCTCACTCATTGTACCGTAACCCATTTTTTCCACATATTTCACTTTGAATGTAATATTTATATTACCTTTTCCTGTTGGTCATATATACAGTAAACTGTGTAATACTGTAGTTTTACTACTTAGTAGTAATGAGGAACAGGAACAAATGATGAGTTCAATACCAATGAATAATAATTCTATTTATTTAGGCTGTTTGAACTAAAAGATATTACAAACATTACCTTAAGTTTGATTATATATCTTATTTTTACAGCAAAAGAAATGTGTCATGTGTCAGAAATTAAGTGCCACAATTCCTTTTAGACATGGATTTTAGGCAATATTTGAACCTGGGAAAGTCCTTTTTTATTTTATTTATTTATTTATTTATTTATTTATTTATTTATTTATTTATTTATTTATTGGTTATTACTAGAATCTAGCTAAATTATGGGATACCGTGGTGGAAGCATAGTGTGGTATCTTTACATTTTCTTCTTATCATTAGTAGCTTATCTGGGTAATTTATTGCTATCATTAATTGCATAGTCAGTATTAAGACATCTTATTTAGTATTTTTTTGTGTACTAATAGTATAGAAATATAAGTACTGATCAAAGTGGTAACATAAAGTGTCACTATGAACCAAAATATAACCAGATCAAATTTCTGTTCAAAATGTTCAGCATGGGCCCTGTGTGGTGTAGGGAGCTGTTCAGCTGCACACCCTTCCTTTGCCCAGAGTCAGCTGGGATGGGCTCCAGCCTACCTGTGACCCTAATAAAGGATAATGCAATTCAGAAAATGCGACGCGATGTTACAGTATGTGTGTTAACTGAGTTATTCAGTAATGGTTACACAGTGAAAGGTAACTTCATAAATAAATATTATTTTACTATAGAATTTTAGGTTTCAACCATATTATTTACTCTGTGGGAATGTGCTAAGAGATCTTGATGTTTTATCAATTACTGTAAAGAAACATCTTGTTTTTGTTAATATAGGTGTGTTATGTCATCAATTTATTCCACATGTAATGTCTCTATGATGCATAGTAACTGCAGTGGAATATATTATCTGATATTACCTTTGCGTTACTGAGATTTTATATTTGAAAAAACTGTATGCTTCATCTCAAACATTTCCCATAGATCTTCTACTATGGCTCTTCTCCGTTAGTATGACCTTTCTCGGCTATTCTACTCCAAGCTCTTCCTCATCATCAGGACAGGCAGCAAATTCCTTTTCTGGCAACAAGCCATACTCATTGAGGAAGTTCTCTACATCAGTAGCAAAGAACTCCTCAGTAAGATGCTTGGTAACACAAATGAAGTTTCCCAGCATTTCTCCAGCCTTATAGACCAGAACAGTGGGAAGGACATCATCAGAAAACCTTTCTCCTGCACCTGTGGCGGATGCTCGGATTCGACAAAACTTCACACTGGAATACTCAGCTGCCAGGCTGCTCAAGCAGTTGTTGAGAGCTTCGCAGCCTTTGATGGCATCATCATAGATGTGCACGATGATCAGCGTGAGTTTGTGCTCCTTTTCAATGACCTTCAGGAAGGCTTCACTACTTTCCAGCTCAAAGACGCTGTCAAACTTGGGCCCAAAGCTCAAGCGCTCATGCATTTCCGCCATGCACTGCCTGCGGTATTTCTTCAGACACCGTTCATCCTCTTCCTGGATCATCTCATACTCCTGAACGCTCATCTGTTTTGGGTGACATTATGCTGTTAGTAATGCTTCATATTTACAACAGACATCTTACGATGTTGACAGTCTGGTTTCTGGTTATGACAGTTGACAGTCTGGTATCATATGACACATTCCACCATAGGGGCATTGCACCAGGCTTCTGCCTAAAGCTCAGAAAATCAAACAACTTCAGTTCTAATAGCCGAGCATAATGAAAACCTAATTTACTGACCTTTTCAAGCGTGCACCATTTCTCTGTCTCATTTTCTCTGTTGTGATGATATGACTTACTTAGAAGCCATTACAAACAGAGTGATTTTTAAAGTGGATATTAAAATTCATTAAAATAATTACAATAATAAATATGTTACATTTCAAAGGAAGTTTTGTAAGTAGGGCAGCGGTGGCCTGGTGGTAAGGTGCTGGATCGCTGATCCCAGGGTTGGGGGTTCAAGCCCCACTGTCAACATGT
>JAQNCB010000013.1:9025726-9036903 GCA_030068295.1 Euristhmus nudiceps
AACCATCTCAGTCTGGAACCTCTGGCTTTGTCTCCAACACATCCAACATGTGCTGTCCCTCTGATGGACTCATTACTTTATGTAGTTTGATATTGTACTGAAATCCCCAAAATATTCATTTTTGTGCAGGAAACAACAGAGAATGAAAAAAAAATGCAAGTACTAGTTGTAAGAGGAAATCATGTGTAATCGCCTGTGAACTTTAAGCTGTTTACTTTCTTTGTTGTTTTTGTTTACAGAGCAAATTAAACCAGAGCACATTCTCGGAAATGACGCGACAGATAATGAAGAAGAGCTGCGCAGGAGTAGGTCTCTTTAATAGCACTTTGCACATCATCAAAAACAAATTCCCGTTCACGTTCCTGAGCCACAGTTAGCAAATAAAAAATTGGCTTTTTCTGCTTTTTTTCCCCTTTTCTCATTATTCTCTTATCCTCTTTTATTTCTCTCTTCCCTCTTAACCATCTTCTGTTTTCCTCTCGTTTTTTATCTCCTCTTTCTTTACTTACCTGATATCCTGATCTTTCCCCCCCCCCACCTTCCACTTATTCATACTTTCACTCTTTCTTCATCTCTTCATCTCTAAGGCGGTACAGAGTCCTCAGAAGTGGAAGAGGAGCGACAGCGTAATGCTCAGGCCAGCTGGGTGCAGCGGATGTTCACTTCCATGGTGGGAGACACGGCGCTGTTCAACACACGTGAAGGCCGAGCGGGGAAAGTGCACAACTTCATGCTTGGACTGAACCTAAACTCTTCTTTGCCTTTAACTCCATGCAATCACTTTCAAACACAGCAGTCTGTTGAGGATGAGGTGGATGCTGTCACAGGTGCACGAATATGCTTTATTCATTACTTGTCAGGGAGAAAACTGATCATGTGCATCTTCTTTAGCTTTCTGTAAATCAGAGAATATGCCCTATAATCCATAATAAATTATTGATTATATTATGCAGGCATACTTGCTCGTCTGCATGCCTCTGCAGGTTTGGTCTTAACCACCGAGCTGTTCTGCTTTCCGTTTGGAGCATTATATAAAGGGGTTTTAGTGAGTCAGCTTTAGTGCTTGTTTCCAGTAATACTGAGAGAAAAAAAAAACAGCTCATGTGGAATTGTTAGGTTACTTCAGATCTTCAGCAAGATATAATGATGATGTGTAACACTGTAGTCCACTATCCTGCATACGTCTGCAAACCTGATCCTCGATCAAAAGGAAGCTCTCTTTTAGTTCATGTTTATGTATTTTATGAAAAATATTATTTCAGGCTTGATGGAGGAATGTGTTCTTTCCTTTCTTTTCTGCTGTATAGTCAGTAAGTAAACATAAGGCGGAAAGCAGTTAAAGCAATTCTTTCTTGATACAGAGAGCTAATGAGGTCATACATCCTTAACTGGGACTGACAGGTATTGAGCCCACACCTACTTCACTGGGACTGACTGATACTGAGGCCTTATAATAATTCAATGAAACTGACCAGGTATTGAGACCACACCCCCTTTCACTGGAACTGACAGTTATTGAGACCACACCCCCTTTACTGGGACTGAAGGGCATTGAGACCACATCACATACCCTTCGTTGGAACCGACAGTTATTGAGACCACACCCCCTTTACTGGGACTGACAGGCATTGAAACCACATCACATACCCTTCGTTGGAACTTACAGTTATTGAGACTACACACCCCTTTACTGGGACTGAAGGGCATTGAGACCACATCACATACCCTTCATTGGAACTGACAGTTATTGAGACTACACACCCCTTTTTGGGGACTGATGGGTATTGAGACCACACCCCCCCTTCACCGGGACTAAGAGGTATTGAGACCACACCCCTTCACTCAGACTGACAAATATAGAGACCATTCTTCACTAGGACTAACAGGTATTGAGAGCACACCCCTTCACTGGGACTGAAGGGCATTGAGACCACACTGCCTTTACTGGGATTGACAGGAATTGAGACCACATCCCTTCACCAAGACTGAAGGGCATTAAGACCACACCCCCTTCACTGGAACTGACAGTTATTGAGACTACACACCCCTTCATGGGGACTGATGGGTATTGAGACCACAGCCCCCTTCACCGAGACTGACAGGTATTGAGACCACACCCCTTCATTGGACTCGCAGATATTGAGACCACTCTTCACTAGGACTAACATGTATTGGGAGCACACCCCTTCACTGGGACTGAAGGGCATTGAGACCACACCCCCTTTACTGGGATTGATGATATTGAGACCCCACCCCCTTTACTGGGACTAACAGGTATTGAGACCACACCCCTTCACTGAAACTGAAGGGCATTGAGACCACACCCCCTTCACTGGGATTGACAATATTGAGACCACACCCCCTTTTATTTAGACCACACCCCCTTTGCTAATTGACTGAGACCCAGATGTATAGAGATCACTCCCTATTTCCTGGGACAGAAACACGCTGAGTCTGTATTTCTTTACTGAAACTGCCAGGTTTCAAGGCCATGCCTAATTCACTAAGACTAAAAGGTCCTGAGAACTGAAAAATACTGAGACCTTGCCTAATTCAGTAAGACTGACAGTTATTATGTCCACACTCCTTTTCTTGAACTTACCTATACACTCTTCCTGTAGATCCCAATGAGTTTGTTCACATCTATGAACCACTGGATGTAAGGAGCAAGAAGATTCATGTGGTAGACAGTGGCTTGACCTTTAATCTACCCTACCCATTGATCCTGCGACCCCAGCGCGGCGTTGATCTCATCATATCTTTCGATTTCTCAGCCAGGCCGAGTGATTCCAGCCCTCCCTTTAAGGTTAGCATGGCAATAGCCTGATTTGTGCAGACCACTATGATTGGGAATAGGTTACTGTGGCAGTTATTCTAACTAAACTTTGAATGTGATGGTAAAAAAAAGGACATATGGCTGAGATGGTCCAAAGTTTAAAGTTTGGCAATATAACATAGTCTCTTGTTTGTGTCCTATGACTGTTTCAAACATTTAATAATAATAATAATAATAATAATAATAATAATACTGTGACATCTCTTCTTTTTAGGAGCTTTTGTTGGCTGAGAAATGGGCACGCATGAACAAGTTGCCTTTCCCTAAGATTGATGTAAAGGTATTCGATCGTGAGGGTCTGCAGGAGTGCTATGTGTTCAAACCCAGGCCAGATGACAAACAATGCCCCACTGTCATCCACTTCGTCCTGGCCAACATCCACTTCAGGGAGTTCAAGGCTCCTGGTGAGGACAATTATTTTAATCGAGCTAAAGGGTTGAAACTTTCAATGTTATAGTGCACTATTAATATGCTACAAATGCGAAAAGTATTTGGCCTAACCTACAAATATCTAGCTACTAAAAAGTCAAATACATAGAGTTTGGTTTACAAATATCGTGTGTAGTTTAGGAGATGCAGAACTCATTAGTTATAAAACAATATATAGGTTTAAAGGCATTATTGGTTTCCCATTTTCTCCCCATTTAAGTCACCTGCCAGTGCCTACCCACCAGGTAGCTCTCGTATTCAGTTCAATTCAGATTTTTTTGTATAGCACTTTTTACAATTAACATTGTCGTAAAGCAGCTTTACACAGTAAAAGTAGTTTACAAAGTACAAAAGAGTTTAAACATGTTCTACAACACCTACACATCCCTAATGAACAAGACGGTGGCAAGGGAAAAACTCCCTCAGTTGACATGAGGAAGAAACCTTGAGAGGAACCCGGCCCAAAAGGTAAACCCATCCTCATTTCGGTGAAAACGTACAGATACAATACCGTATCAAAGAAACTTCATTACAGAGTCAGTGCCCTATGTCATATGTAATCTACTGTAAAGGCTGACACAGGCTTTTTCAGACACATGAAACCAGCCAATCATATCTTTTTGAACTTCTACTCGTGCTATATTAGGAGAGTGTGCGAGAAACAGAGCTGCACCCTGTAACTTGTTTGTGGTCACTCCAAACACTTCTTTTTTTATAGGTTTTTCAGTTCTTATTTTGTCCCATACCCAGCCATCAAGTATTCTGCTCTGTCACGCGACCACCTTAAACCAGGCAGGGGTGGGGCTAATACTTGCTTCTTCAGAAACACATGATAAGAAGCACATGATGCAATCGTGCCTTTCTGGTCTGTTGTGCAAATGTAAAGTATTTAGGGTCATCAAAGGGATGCGTTATCCACTCGCTTGCATGCATGAGCTCACAGACAGCCATGATTGGCTAATGATCACATAATTGACAAGGAGAAGATGTATGCCATCCCTCCCTCCCAGACAGCTTACTATGCCACTCAGGAACCTCGATCCAAGAACTTCTAATTGAAAAGCGTTCAGGAAGGTGCTTAACTCCTCTTCAGGCAGCTCATCATATGGGTTGGGCTCGTCACCCTGGTAACCATGAAACTGGAAGAGAAGCGAGCAAAGAAGAAAAGCACAAATGCAAACAAATAGTAGCCTAACAAATAGATCATAAAAAGTAAAGAAGTGATACGAGACTAACATACAACAGCAGTTAGAGTGGTGATGTATTGTTCGATGTATTGTAATGTCAGCATGTCAGCCCTTCCACCCAGAGACCTGGGGAAATTTAGTTTCTTTGACTTTTGGCCATGGATGACTTTGTCATTGATGGGATTTGTACTTACAATTTTCAAACAATAACACAAACACTTCTGTTGTATCATTTTGAAGCTAATAGATGATCCATTAATCCATTATCTATGCATATTGTGTACTTGTGGGTCACGCATTAACAAGGAGCCAATCCCAGCTGACTTCGGGCAGGAGGAAGGATACGCCATGAACAGTTCGTCAGACTACTGAAGAACTAACACAAATAATTATTCGCACTCGCATTCACGCTTTTGGGTAAATTAAAGTAGTCATTTGACCTATTCTGCAAGTCTGTGGACTGTGGGAGGAAATAAAAACACCAGGAGGAAACATAAACTCCACAAAGAAAGTTTGAACCCAGAACATTAACCTTTCCAGACCATCGCAGGGCGACACACATAAAATCACTCAAACCTAAAAATAGCCAACCCGTGATGTGCATGTCTTTGGATCGTATGAGGAAACTGGAGTACCCTAAGGAAACCCACGCAAACATGGAGAGAACATGCAAACTCCACACAGAAAGTCTCAAACCCTGGACTCAAACCCAGGACCTTCTTACTGTCCGGCGGTTAGACGCTAACCACTACAGCACCGTACCACTCTCTACTGTCTGTTTCATAATGAAAATAAAATGTATTTCTTTGTTATTGTTCTGAAGGAGTTCCCAGAGAGACGGATAAAGAGAAGGAACTTGGTGACTTTGACATATTTGATGATCCCGAGACCCCGTACTCCACGTTCAACTTTCAGTACTCAAACCAGGCATTCAAACAGCTGCATGACCTCATGGAGTTCAACACACTTAACAATATCGAGGTTTGTTTTCTTCATGATTCAGAAAATATGTAAAGAAATGACCTAATACAGACTTATGACAAGTAAAACAAAATCTTTATACTTTACTTTCTAAATGTATTCATACTACTAAAATAATTAGTACTACTACATTTTAGTATATACTACACAGGAACTGCGAAATCTGATTGGTCTGCCATCTCGGGTTTAGTACATTATCTCAAGTGGATAATGTTTGGGTGAAAATGAAGGACACTCCCAGTTTGTCACAGTCACTTGAAGCCAGCTGTGTCTTTATGATCCTACTTTAAAAATGGAAAAATAAACAAAAAAATAAGACCTAGTTTTATTTTGCTTTTCTTGTGTTTCTGTGTAGTATATACCGAAACTTTGTACAAAAGTATAAGTTCAAAAACACTTCATTACAGAGTGGAGTTTAATTATGTTTCGGTGTAGTACTATAAGTAAAAGTCTGAATTATTTTTTTTTTAAATGCACAATTATCCAGTGCTTAGGACTTGATTGCAGGGTGCGAGGACCTCACCTGTCTATAATGGTTATTTTTTTAATTATCCACTCTGCCAACTTGAGTAGTTCAATAAAAGAGTCCAATAAAAATGAAAAAAATAAATATAATTAAATTCATTAATTTCATTTCATTTCATTCATTTTCTGAGCCACTTAATCCTAATTAAGGTTGGGGAGAGGCTGGCACCCATCTCCGCCGACCCTGGGTGAGAGCAGAGTATACCCTGGACAGCAGAAACATGCTGACGGCAACTCAATGGCCTACTTCTTATGAACAACAGCAGTGGTTCTTTTACATGCCTCTCACCACAGGCAGTGAGAGACTTGGCTGGTCTTTGATAACCCAGTTAACTGCACTGGGGGGACAGCAGTTAGTAAGTTAGTAAGCCAGCACCTTACCACCAGGTCACCACTGCTTTTGAAATACAATGTATTAAATATAATTACTCCAGTTTGCAAAATATTAAAAATACATTCCTGTGTAGTATATACGAAAACCTTGGGACTATTCAACGATGTCCACCTCGCATTTAGTGCATTTTTTTTTTCATATTGTTATTATTAATTCCGTAAGGGAAATTATTGCCTCTGCATCCAAAGTGAGCACACACACACACACACACACACACACACACACACGCACGTAAACAGTGAGCACATACACTCAGAGCAGTGGGCTGCCACACACACACTGAGGCGCCCGGAGAGCCGTTGGAGGTTGGATGCCTTGCTCAAGGCCACTTCAGCCATGAAGGTGGAGGAAGGGAAGGGAAGGTGCTACTCCATCCCCCACCACCACACATATTTCCTGCTGGCTTGAGAATCAAACCAGCGAGGTTTCAGTCCCAGAGTAGCTTCTCTCACCATTAGGCCACAGCTATAAGTGCTACAGATATTTTGCCTATAATAACACTATTACTACTCAGAATAAAAGTGCAGATGCTCCACAACTTATGAACGGCCGTTGGTTAGGTGAATTTGTTGGTAAGTTGTTGGTATGTGTATCAGTAACGTGTGTAAGTAACGTGCCACGTTGACCATTTTCTCACCAGCATCAAGTTTCTTTATAATCGTCACCTTCGTTTCAAATTAGATGGCTTGCTGTTTTTTTCTTTCACTTTCGCTTTTCACCATCCATATTGGATGAGGGATGTACGAACAAAGGAATGATGAAACACAAGACTTCACTGATGACGTCTGAACAGTCGGATAACACACGACGAAAAGGGTGCTGGGCGGAAGGTTTGTTTACGATCGCAGCGCCGGGCGGCGGTGTCAGCGGCGGAAAAACGGACTACACAGAAAAGGCACTAAATATAAAATTTGACTTACAGGCAACTCTGTTCGTATCTCTGAATGTTTGTTAAACAAAAGTTCGTAAATTGGGGAGCGTCTGTAATTGTTTAATTGCTATAATGCTCTCCTCGTACTCAGGATTTACAATAATATTATTATTATATATAATGCTAGTACAATGTGCTATCTTACCCCAGAACTCGTAGATTGATTATTTAAGACGAGATATGACACATGGTACGAGTCTTTTGTATGAGGTGGATATGAGTCCAGAAAGCTGGTGGTGTATGTAGGTGGTTAAGGTGCTGGGCTCATGGTCAAAGGTTCGAATCCCTGTTAGACCTCCACCATGCTAAGACGCCGGGGTAAGGTCTCAAATACAAGTGCGCCTCTGTTCAACCAGCAGTATAAATAGGTACCAGTAAAAATATAGGGTAGGTTACCAACATTGCACTAGCGTCCCAACCAGGAGGAGTTGAACTCCTAGTCGTTTCATGCTGCAGAAACTCCGGCCTGATGAGTCATTAGGCTCAGGTGAAAAAGCCCATCAGACGTCTACAGAAAGCTTACAATCTCCAGTTCACTCCAAATCACAATGTAGCATCATCACACATCCCGACATTGTCTCAGTGATAGCATAGGTATATGAACACTTATATAAAATAGCAGAATAATGTATAGTTCCGAGTAATTAATAAATAAACAGATTGTTTCCAGTGAAATTATATACTATGAATGACTTTTAGTGTACTGTACATAGTTTGAGCCACACCTCCGCCCTGAGCCTGTTGTGCAAACAGAATAAAAACAGACTTTATGCTGAAAAAGAAAGTGACTCATCGTCTGTATTTTGCTATGTGTAGTATAAGAGTGTTACAACTAAAATACCATGTCTGTATGAGACACAACAACCTGGATGAGATAAATATAGGCTGCTTTTTCCATGGAGATTGCTCAGATTTTATTTTATTTTATTTATTTTGCAGTTATAAGTTTTCATATTGACCTCTTAGCTTGAGAGCAAAAAAAAAAAATCCTGACCAAAAAAAAAAAAATAACCATTGTAGGATTTGCGGTGAATGACTTCAGGTGCTCTAACATCTCCCCCCTCTCTGTTTTCCTCGCATTGTTTTCCAGCTTATAAAGGACGCCATCAAAGACAGCATTCTCCAGAGGCGGATGAACCCGTCGCGCTGCAATGTCTCTCTTTCGCTCAATGAGATCGAAAACAAGAAGTTCCTGAAACGTGGCAGCGTAAAAAAGGGCACACCTAAGAGATAAACACAACGAGCAGATAAATCACAGTCTCAGATTCCTGAGAGCTCCGAACTCATCAGTGTTCCCCGGAAAGCAGGTTAAAAATGGAAATCAGTTCAATCAGACGGAACTGCATACACTACTTTAAGGCACTACATGCGATGGACATTGTGTGAAGACATTTTTGTGCTGTTAGCTTGTGATGATAGGGTTTACATGATTTCAAACCCCTTTCCCTGCATCTTTCAGGCTTCTAGTTGTTACAGAGACAAAGGGACTGATTGTGTTACTTGTGTGCACAAAAGAAACTCACATAGCTACAAGTCTATATGTTTAGAGCAGGCCTGAGTGTGCTGTGTGAGGAAACTCCACATACTCTAATAGCCAACACACACAAACGCTCACACTCACACACACAAACGCTCACACTCACACACACAAACGCTCGCACATACACACACAAACGCTCGCGCTCACACACACAAACGCCCGCACACACACACAAACGCTCTCACACACACACAAAGACACTCACACACACAAATGCTCGCACACACACAACCGCTCGCACACACACACAAACGCCCGCACACACAAACGCTCTCACATACACACAAAAATATTTGCACTCACACACAAACACTCACACACACACAAACGCATGCACACACAAACACTCGCACATACACACACACACACACTCGCACATAAACGCTCGCACACGCACACAAATGCTCGCACATGTACACAATCGCTCACACACACAAACGCTCGAGCACACACACAAACACTCGCACACACACAGTCTGGATAGGTTAAAGGTTACAGTGTCCAAACCCACTGTCTCAAACCACATGATGTTTATATTTTAGTGTATAGTGATGTATGAAAACAAGGTCATTGCACTAATAATCATCTTCCAGTGCACCACGGTATGAATAACGTATTCAACAGAGTTCGACTTCAGAGTCCGAGTCCTTTCTTCAAAGATCTCTTCCAAGTGTTTATGTTCTGTATATAGTGTAGTTTTAGTATCTAAGGAATGGTGTATATTACCCAAAATGCACTATTACTTGTTACTGAATTAAAAATAATCCCATTTTTGTAGATTTATTTTTTATTAATAACACATTATTAAATATATATACAGTATATATATATATATATATGTAGTCCATCTCTCTCTTTTTTTTTGCACTTCCTGAAAATCAGGTTTGGATTAATCCTGTGTATTATACTGTATCATAATCTAAAATCGTGCCTAAAATGACTGATGAGAATGAGATGTGCAGTGTACGCTCTGTGTAGCACAACCTAATGATTCATTGTCACACTTTCCATTCTTTTTTTAGCACCATTGTGAAAACCTGAGATTTAAAAAGTAGTCATTAAAAGATACAATTACACAGAGATACCTACCTGCCCTCTCACAAGCTTCCTGAAAGGATCAGGAGGGCATGATGGCATGTTGTCGACAAACTTCCTGGCTTCGAGGGCTTTTTCTGTTATTGAAGCCTTTCCATACCGCGAAATCTTTTCTAAAAGATACATTGATCGTTCGGTTAATAGTGTACTTTGAAACTGATCACATGACTAGGTATATTAAGAATTTTGTGTATCATTATTATTATTGTTGTTGTTATTTAACATGCATAATTTGTGTTACTCTCTGTGGTACCTATGAGCATTGAATATTTCTGAATCTCTACTGCTTGTTTCGAATAAGGTTTATTTATACACTGCCTTCACCTCACAATAAAAGCAAAAGTTCAGGCGACTCACTCACAGTAACCATGATGTTTGTATACTTAGCATTTTTGTGTAGTAACTTCTTATTTATGAATCCTGTAGGTTTAATATCGTCTCAGTTTTGTGAAATTATTGAAGGTTATTTGCATTTAGGACTTATGTTTACTTTCTGTATTTATGTTTATTTTCTGTACCTTTGTATCCTATGCTGTTAATACACAGATCACTGTACAGTTATTACTATCAATAAAAATGAGATCAAACACAATGTGGGACTTGAACCCAAGACTTTCTTGCTGTGAGGTGGCCGTGCTAATCACTACATTAAATGAAGTTCACTCATTCGCCAAAACGCTTAACCCTATCAGTGTTGCGGAGAGGCTGGCGCACATCTCCGCCGACGATGGGTGAGGGTAGGGTACACTCTGAATGGTCTGGCAGATCATTGTAAGTCCAACACGCAGAATCATTCACACTTACAACTAGGGGCGATTCGGAACAGCCAATTAGCACGATGTGCATGGATTTAAACTGTGGGTAGAAACTTGAGTATGCAGAGGAAACCCACACAAGCACGGAGAGAAGAATCAAACTCCACACAGAAACGCCCAGACCAGGCAAACCTTGCACCTTGTGTTGTGTGTGCATGCTTGCTGCCATGAAATCAAAGTATGGCTGAATATTAAAGTGTATATATATATATATATATATATATATATATATAGTGTACAAGATTGTAGCAAAATGCTGCTAAAACAGTACTCGATACACTTGTCCGTAGAGCAGAATATATCTAAATAGAATGACTAAAATGAAACACACATGATTCTCTGTGACTCTGAGTTTCGCGCACACAATACTCTCGTCAGACAGATTTAATCGATAGATAGATTAAATCTGACGAGCGTACTGTGTGTGCGAAACTCAGAGTCACA
>JAQNCB010000013.1:9049888-9066526 GCA_030068295.1 Euristhmus nudiceps
ACAGGGATGGATGGAGGCGGATGATTCGCTGTGGCGACCCCTGATGGGAGAAGCCGAAAGAAAAGTAGTAGTAGATACTGTATTGTTGTACTGGTTAAGCCAACTTCAGGTGTTACGGTAACTCAATGGCTAGCACTGTTGCCGCACAACAAAAAGGTTTTAGAAGTTTATATGTCCTTGTACTATGATTGCCTGGTGAGCTGTCCAGGGTGTCCTCTGTCCGCTCCAGAAACGGCTGAGATGGGTGCTGGCCTCCCCACGAGTCTAATGAATGAATGAATGGTTCAGGAAAATGAATGAATGAATATTCCTGTTTTGCTTGCATGGGTTCTGGGAAACTCCAGTTTTTTGTCCCACAGTCCAAAGACATGCAGATTAGGTCAACTGGCTCCTCTGAATCAACCCATAGATGTGAATATGAGTGAATGGATGTTCGCCAGTGTGTTATCCCTGCAGTAGACTGCCTCCCTGATCAGGTTGTACCCAAATCAGCTTAATCTTACTCAAAATCAACTAGAAGGACAGATGGATGGAGGAACTTCTCAGTGCAGTTTCTAAACTTAATTTTTTTTTCCTGTTGATTTATATCTGCCACATTTGAGGTTAATGCATCTTGGAGAAGCCAAAAGGAAAGCGGTAGATCTTTCTGCATATGATTTGATAGTTAAGCATAATCAGTTTGCATATATCTCCTGTATTAAGCAAAATCCACAGTCATGTTTAATCTCTGACTTTCTGAAGTAGCTGTTCTAATCTGATTTCCACTCGACTGCAGGGAAGTACATTTAGTTTGTGGATGCAACTGAAAAACATCTCTAAATCCAGACATGTGTTAATGTCCGAATGAAAAGCCAGACTGAATTTAAAAGAACATGTCAACAGCACAAAATCAGCACCTCGCCATTCATGCTGGAATTGAAGCTCAATCCTGAATGCAGCTGTGAGAAGAAAATCCATAACTGGAGAGGCTGCTGGCGTGAGTGAAGAACAAGACTGAAATAAGAGTTAAGATCCTCTTCACAGTCTTCCAGAGCAGTGAGGATACATAAAATACTAGTTATTGTTCCAAAATCTGTATGCAAAATTTCATATATGAATAAATACACAGTAGTATGGAGTAACTTCAAATGAAAAAGTAATGAGCAAAAAGTATCAGCTTGTCCTGAAAATATACACAGATACAAACAAGTGATTTTGCAATTATGACTTTAAAGTTATCCACGTTTTATTCCTTATGCGTGTGACCTCATCAACCCCATTAAAAAAAAAAACATGACTGTTTTACATTTATAGCATTTGGCAGACACGTATCTACAGCAAACACCATTAACTTATTTTTCAAACACAACTGGGCAATCGAGGGTTAAGAGCCTAGTCAAAGGCCCAACAATGGCAACTTGTTGGTAGTGCGGCTTGAACCCCCAACCTTCAGACCAGTAAGCCAGAGCCTTAATCACTGCGTCACCACTTGACCGGACATCTCTTCAACACAAAAAGTATATTAGTATAAGAGATGAGTATCAAGAATGAGTCCTGACACAGAATTTGAACGTAAAAACGTATGGTATGTTAGAATGATTCATGTGAGAATGCTTAGTATTTTATAAAACTGTTCATGTGTACGTAGTATTAGTGACTAAAACAGAAAGACACAGTGCTAAACTGGTAGTTACAGGGTTCAATTACTTGCGAATTGGGGGCAGCCGTGGCCTAATGGTTAGAGAAGCGGGTTTGAGATTTAAAAGGTCGTGGCTTGACTCTCAAACCAGTAGGAAAAATGTGCGGTGGTGTGGGAGTGAGCTACACTTTCCCTTCCTTCACACTCACGGCTGAAGTGCCCTCGGGCAAAGCACCAACTGCTCTCCGGGCCCCAATGTGTGGCAACCCACTGCTACATGTGTGTGTACTCACTTTGAATGGGTTAAATTGTAGAGCCAAAATCTCCCTTGAGGGATTAATACAAAAAAAAACAAACAAACAACAACAAAAAAAAAAAACAACTTCATTAGCCTCTCAGCTCTAACGAAGCAAACCTTGAACATCAAGCATGCCTCGGCTGATCCTCTATACCACAGAATAAAAAAAAATCAGGCAAAGCATTGACTAATTTAAGCAGAGCTTATTCATGACTTCACAGTGTAATAAATTAATATTATGGGAATCATATAAGCAAAATCATACACATGGTACAGAAGTATCTCAATGCAGCACTTGCATACCGTCTTTTATTTTCCAAACAAATGTGGTATACATCTTTCCCCCAAAACATCAACATGAACTCATACTTATGCAAATGGTGTCCAACTAAAAATACTTCATGCTCTACAAAGTTTGCGATGAATGGCATTTTTAAATGAATCACACATATATCAAAACTCTGCTCCGTTTCGATGTACGACTGACCGCTACTGATGCGTTGAGTGTCGATGGCTGTTTTTCTGTGACAGCCTCCCAAAATGCCTTAATATGAAGTGATGTCATATGTACAAGGTCAAGGGTCAATATCGCCAGCTAAAAAATATACACGAGTAATGTTGATGTGGCATGGACAGTGCAGACCAGACTGAGTCTTCATATTAACCTTAACACAGTGGCACAAAAGGCAAGTCAGCTTGTTCATAAATGCTTATATAAGAGGAGCAATCGGTCATTAAAATGCACTTATGATCTCTTCCGAACTCGAAGATTTCACTAGTTTGCACTAAGGTGAGACAGGATATTGCCATTGGCTGCCACAGAGTAAATACCATGGATGGTTACTTATTCCCCAAAGCCAAACAATCACGACGAAAACACACGGTCACATAGTGTTGTGATTGTATTAATAGATATGAACCTTAGCGAAGGCCGCTTCAGACTCCCGTCTACAACAGATTGCTGCTTGGTGTGGGACACTGAACTGACTGACAACTTAAAGGGGGGGGAAAGAAAGAGTATCAAATACCAGTATGTCTCCCAAAGTCTCCCGTCCCCAAACATCTATAATCCCTTGGGCCATTTTTTTTTCCTACAAAAAGACAATAAAAAAAAGCAGCCACAGTTGTTAAGGAGCAACAGCTCCAAGACTAGAGAGAGCGTGACAGAGAGAAAGAGAGAGAGAGAGAAAAGAAAGAGCAAAAGAACATCCATCAGTCCATTCTAAACCCTCGCATCAATCCGTGCTGGATTCATTTGTGCTCCTTCGTTGGGGCAAAGTACAGCTCCATAGGTTTGTTTACCTTCCAGTATTTCTCACTCACCAGCTCCAGGGAAAAGGAGCCATTGAGGACCTGAAACACAGACACGCACGACACCCTTATAGTGGATCAGCTGGGTAAAGCTTAACTTAAATATCATGCAACAGTGTCGCGGCTCTGCCCCTGTACGAGATGTGGAATCACTTACTGTGAACTGGTTGTTGGCTGTGGGAATGTAGATGGTGTACTGTTTCTCGCTGGCTGCCTCCACATTGATAGGACTGGCCTCTCCATTCTTGCGCAGTTCCTCCAGAGCGAGTCTCACAGCCAGGTATTTTGAAAGGTGATCGACTGTTGCGTTGCCAGAAGTCTTAATGTACCTAATTTTATGCACAAAAATAAAAAAATTGTTCTTTATTATACCACAAAGATGAATAGGTTTAATACCAAATAAATATCATGACCATCACCTGACCATCACATCCATATGTGGTTTCTGAACAATGCCCTCCAGCTGTGATACCAACCATGTGTTTTATATCAAAAGTTACCAAGATCAGACATTTGATTTCACCTTACTACTCGCAGGGTCAAAATAACATGACCAAGCTCCCTGCATGACTGTTAGTATGATAATCAGTGAGACTTTAGCACTGTTCCACATTGTTCCAAAAAAACACTTCCTCTGTGTTCAGGCACCTGGTTTGGGCAGCATCCTCCTTCTCCATGAGGGTAGGATGAGGCCTGAAGACGAGCTCGATCTCACTGGCTCCATCCAGAGCCGTGTCCCCTCCTCCGTTCTCTGTGGTGTTGTCCATGTCAAGGCCCGAGTCGTCTGAGGTCTTGGTGCGTTTGATGCTCGGTCCTGCCTCCTGGTTACTGTGGACAGAGGCATTACTGCAGTGCGAGCTGTCGCCATTGTCTTCTGCCCCGCTTCCATTCTCAATCTGGTGCTTCTTCCCTCGCTGCAGTCTGCATGTGCAAATATTGGCAAAGGAACAAAAACATGTGATTAGACAATAATCCAACATCAAAGAAGCACCTACACTTTTGCCCCATCATAAAAAATAAATAAATAAATACATGAAATGTAAACTGGAATTCTCTCTGCCTTGTGTCCCAGACTGTATTTGGATACTGGAACAGGAATGGCTTGCACATTCTGTGTTGCATTAACGCTCATATTTAATAATGCTTAACCCTAGAACGGTTACCAGGGTGGAATTCACCCGGTGTAATTGAGGTGGTTGTGTAACTCATATGTCTGGCAGCGTGAGTATAAGTATGTTATAAGTATATTATTATATATTATCTACATTAGGGTAAAATTCTCCCGGGTTTACCTTCCACGTTAGCAAATTAAAGGGTAACTATTCTAGGGTTAAAAACTGGGGGCAACCGTGGCCAAATGGTTAGAGAAGTGGGTTTGCGACCGAAAAGGTTGCTGGCTCAATTCCCGACCCAGCAGGAAAAATGTGTGGCGGTGGGGGAAGTGAGCTGCACCTTCCCTTTCTCCACATTCATGGCTGAGGTGCCCTTGAGCAAGGCACCTAACCCCTAACTGCTCTCCGGGCTTTGCAATGCGTGGAAGACCACTGCAAATGAGTGTGTTCACTTTGGATGGATTAAGTGCCGAAGTCAAAATTAATACTGTACAAGAATATATATACATTTATGATTCTCCTAATTCATGATATTGTCTGCTTCATTTTGAATTAATTTGATTTGCAGTAAATTATGTTTATACACTGATCAGCCATAACATTAAAACCACCTGCCTATCCCTGTTTATATCCTATTTGTGCCATCTAAATGGCTCTACACTCAACAAGGCATGGACTCTTCAAGACTTCTGATGGTGGGCCGTGGTATCTGACGTCAAGCATTTGATAGCACATCCTTAAATTCATCCAAGTAGCAGGTTGTAGCAGCAGTACATTGCACACGATCATGTAAATACATGCCAGGGATGAGAGGTCTGCTCTCGAGACCAAGTTCAGAATGGTGCAATAATAAAATATCCAGTGAGCAGCAGTTCAGTCAACAAAACACTCTGTCGATGAGACAGGTTGACTGAGAACTGCCCGCCTGGTTTCAGCTGACAGAATGGCTATAATAACTCAAATAACCATTCAGTACAGAAAAGCCTCCTAGAATTCATGTCCAATCTTACGATGAGCTACACCAGCAGAAGTTGTCCGTCAGCCAAGAATTCAATCAGAGGTTCACCAAAACTGGTTATTTAAAGAAAAGAAAAAAGAAAGTAACCTGCTCTAATGAATCTTAATTTCTGCTGAAGCACACGGATGATGTCAGAACTCAGCACCACCCCCACGAATCCATGGACCCAACTTGCCTTTTGTGAACCATTTGGATTGGTGGAGATGGTATAAAGATGTGGGGAATGCTTTCTTGCCACACTTTGGGCTTGTTAATATCAAATCATTCACTACTTGGATTCCACGGCCTATTTAAGTCGTGTTCCTGACCATTCCTGCTCATTCCTTCGAGTTCACAATTTCTCCATCATCGAAAGACTATGCACCAAGCAAAAATAAGTACAATCTGTGTTCAGGAGTATAGCGGTGAGTCCAGAGTTCTTCACTGGCATTTTCAGACACTGGATTTGAGTACAATACATACCTTTGGGTTGTGGTAGAACGGGAGCCTTGCAACATAAAAATGCATTGAGAGAAAAAAAATAAAAAAAAAAATAAATAAATAAATAAAAATCTGCAGGGATTGTGTGACGCATAAACTCAGAAAGGATCGGAACCTCAAAGGAACATTTCCCAACATCTTAAGTACTTCATGCAACAAAGAATTGGGATTTAAAGAGCAAAAAGATCCCTACCCAGCAGTATTCCTCATAAAGTGTTCAGCCTGTGTGTATGTAACAGTGAAGTCTTATTCAATGAATGCAACGATCATATAATCTCAGAACCCAAAACTTTGAAGGATGTTTCGCGAACTCTGTTGTTTGCTTTCCAAACAGCTCCTTGGTATCCTGCTGGATTATGCACATGCTGGATTTGATTTGCATTTTCCTGGCATCACTAGCAAACTAGGGCAGTGGGCGTGTGCTGTGAACTTGTGCAGCCTGGATCAGGGTCAAATTGTTGACTTTGGTTTCTTTTCTATTGTTGTACAGATGTGCATGGGGAAAGTACTGGCTATGGCGCATGAGAAAAAGGACAGGATTAAAAATGACAGTGCTAGGGTGAACATTTATAAATGAAGAGACAGGAAAAAAGAAATAATGAATAACAACAAGCATGAAGATTACCGAGCATAGGCTAAATAAATAAATAAGCATTTACTGTACACTGCATTTTTCAGCACTTAATGCATCACTAGGATCTGTACGCATGAGGACCAAGACAATCATTTGCAGGCCGTTTCAGACCTTTTTTTTTTGGCTCACATTCAAGTGTGAAACTTATTGTGTTAACGCCTGCCAAATACAGAGGGAAAACCCCCATCAGGGTTCCAACCAAATATAATAAATATTGCAATATATGAAAGGGCACTGAGAAAAGAGGAAATCCCAAACCTCTACCAAAGCTCCAGACGGTGCCCATGTGCTTTATTTTTAATACACTTGAACAATATTGGAGTCTGCATTAACCTGTTCAGGGCCTGGATCTTAAGGCCCTCCTCGATGCTGTGGCTCAGAGCCTGCTGGTTGTTGTGTTTGCTAATACGTGCCAGCACTCGCTCCTGGTGTGCCTCGTACTCGTCTCTGCTTGGGTAGATCTTGCTGATCAGGGCGTCAAAGTTCGGATCAGGACGGAGCGAGCGCTTTGACACCAACTTCTTCCTGCACGTCGGACACTCTTTATTCCTGCACAAATAAAGATGATGGCTTAGTCATAACAAGATGTTTTATATACTGACAGTCTCGTACAAAATTTCGTTATGTGTGAACATAATGACAATAAAGACTCTTGAATCTTGATCTGTACTGAATGACACATAACTGTCTGCTGTTGCAAAACTTGGTACCTTTAACCATTCAGTTTACTTCAGAAGCCATTAAGACATGCAAATATGGTCTATTTAAAAACTACTACACTTTGTTTTACACCTCCTTTATATACTTTTTGGTTACTGTCGTACTTTAATTTCTTTTTGTATCATGCCTGAGTAGGACTTCGGGCTGTATTCCAAATACTCAAAGCAGCTTATGACAGGATAAAATGAGGAGCAAGACTCTCCATAACACACCCCACTGCTTCCCAGATCTACACAGGCTTTACTCCAGTATCAAAATTTATTTGGTGAAAGTACATCTGGTGACATTTCAGCAAATGAGTACAATAAACAAGAATGCTATGCGAGTGCCAGTTATCGTGAAAAGAAAGCCGACCACACAAATGGAGAGTTTTTCAGAATGTAAACACTCTTTATGACTATATTTTATGCATTGCTGTCAATGTTACCATGACAACATGAAGCACTGAAGTCCAGTCAGTATATTCAGTTTTGTAATAGCCCCTTTAACTGGTTATTAACAGGAAATTTATGGTCTATGTACATTTGACCATTGTATTTTCATGTCAGCTGATAATATTGGTGAATAAGACACCTTTGTTTTTAATTCTCAAAAATTGCCACTACGAAAAAAATCTTTCCCTTCTTTGTTCACTGGGCAGCACCATTTTTTTTTTAAATCACATATATTCCATAAAAATTGTTAAGACCTGACTCACATGTAAGCAATCTTATCCAAGAGTGCAAGCAAATTTTAGAGAACGGAACTGAATAAATTCAAAACGGATTGTGCATATTTTCGGAAACAGCTGACTGAACTCGAGGAAAATTATCCATATTCAGGGTATTGGTGAGAAATTAGAATTAATAAATATTATTAGACATTCGAAGGTTTTCAAAACGACCGCATTTTGTGCATAAACAGCGATATTTTCGACTGAAAGCAACCCGAAAATGACATCGTACTATTCCGCAGCTAAATTACTTACGTGTGAGTCAGCTTTGAGTCTGATCCTAACCCTTATTTCTGAGTACAACATCGCCAAGAGCCTTTAACGATGTTAATTTTAACAATAAATAGCTTAGCAACAAATCCAGGGACCTTATAAACATATGTTAGTAACTGCCTTAAACTCAGATCAGATGCTGTGGCAAGAATTTATAAAGCAGAATCACTTAAACTCACCATCAGTGTATAGCACCTAAATTGCACATGTGACCAATCCCTGATAACCTTGGATCCCTCCATAATCAGTATCTGATCAGCCATGTTTACGCTCATATTTTGGATTTTAATCTCAAATTTGGAGACTGTAGTTACAGTACCATCATGGCTACACACTGTTATTGCTGCGTTTTATCTATATTCTTGATAGGAATGAATAATGAATGGTTTGTTGAAAATGCCATGAAGAGCCCGAGTGCGTGTCTGACCCGGATCTGAGCGCTGTGATGATGCAGTCTGCGCAGAAGCGGTGCAGGCACTCCTTGGTCGTCATGGTGTTCTTCAGCATGTCCAAGCAGATGGGGCACATCAGCTCACTGTGTAGGCTACGGGGGGACACGGCGATCTCCAGACCATCTGTGATGGCCTCCTGATTGAAGAACAACAACAACCACAGAGATTAACACCAGTAGACTTAAATAATTACTAAATAATAACTATTGTACTGTTACTCAAACTGCTATAACAGTGTTCTGTTTCTCCTTGTAGGCTGGTAAACAAATAATTACATCATGAGTTCAGGGGTTTTGTACATATTGCATGAAAGCCTACTTACAATTCCAGGCTTTAAATTATGCTAAATAATTAAGGGGGAGGGAAGCTTTTTATACAAATGTTATGTCCTTCAGAAACAGAGAGCAAGGTTCAATGTCTTTACCTTCGTACATCACAGCCTTTAAACTATGCAAACTATCTTTCATGATCAAGGACACATCAGCACTGCATAAGAATAGCATTACATTTTACTATGACTACTACTGGTTAACATCATGGAAAGTTTTTGGCACCCACACTCTTACCTGTGGAGTTCTCTGTAACTCATAGAGGCTGAGTTCCCAGGTCTTGCTGAGGGGTTGAACCCCATTAGTTTGCACAGTCTGAGTCATGGTTCAGCGCTGCTCTAGAGAAGAATGCCCTCTCTGACACAACAATCACAGGGAACACTCATTAGGACAATGATTCATGGTTAAAATGGTGAGGTTTACAGTCATGCACCTGGAGCGTGGTCGGCCACAGTATGCTGATCTATACATTATAATTCTTTTAACAAATCCAGGCTGAAATCCCTGAATGACATTCACTGTGAATACCCATCAAGTGTTTAACATGTAATTGAGATCTCAAATTCCAGAATATTTGTTTGAATCCATCACCTCCACACGATGATTCAGGTGGAGTTGCATGTTAGATCACTAACTGGATAAATTAAAAGAGCTAAATAAATGATTCACTACAGTCAAACAGGCCAGTGTTACCCACAGCCTGCCCCCTTACCCTCCTGTATGACACATTTGAGTGGTTTCCTCCACACACACACACTTTAATCACATATATTACCGAATCCTGTTAATTCAGATGTGACCAAACATATCATTTACAACGTGTTGTGTGTTATTGGTAGAAACAGAAAAAAAACTGCCAACAGCTACATATTAGCTTGGGAAGCTTCTCAACTCTTTGTGTTAGCGAATACGTAGGACAGTCGAACAAACCAAACAAAACAGACAAAGATGTCTGCTTTAATCTATAAACTAAATGTAAAAGTGAACAAAGGTTTTAAATTTCCGTGAAAATGTGGATGTGTTGTCGTTTTCTTCTCTCGCTGTCAAGAAAAATCGCAGTTCAGGAACGACGGCAGCGAAGCAACTGGCTAACGCAGCTAAGGATGTAGCTTTAATTAGCAACATAAACATGACTCTGCACGTTACATTATATTATTATCAGCCTCTAAATCATCTAATACACAGGCCGTTTACAGCGGACGCTTTATAACCACTAAAAATCGTGTAAGTAAAGCTTAAATAGACCTTGTTTACACACTTACCCTTTTCTGTGTTGTGGTACTGTATCGTTTGCCAGCGCGTTCTGAATATCTCAATATGGCGGACTTTACGACAACCCCGCAAAGCACTGTGGGAAATGTAGGAATGCGAATGTAGGAATAACGGGAGAGGCACTCACATAAACACCCTGAACTTTTACAGATTTTTTAAAAATAACCTCGCATATACTCTTGTGATAGATTTTCTTAGTTTCTTATTCATTCATTCATTTTCTAAACCACTTAATCCTAATTAGAGTCGCAGAAAGGCTGGCGCCCATCTCAGCCAATTCTGAGTGAGGGCGGGGTACACCCTGGACAGCTCGCCAGGCCATCGCAGGGCTGACACGAACACAACCATTAATACACACAATCACACCTAAGGGAGATTTGGAACAGCCAATTAGCCTACTGTGCATGTTTTTGGACAGTGGGAGGAAATCGGAGTACCCGGAGGAAACCCACGCAAGCACAGGGAGAACATGCAAACTCCACAGAGAAACGCCAGACTGGGAATCGGACCCAGGCCTTCCTGCTGTGAGGCGAACATGCTAACCACTACACCAACGTGCCACCCCCGTTTCTTATTTTAATCGTAAATAGAATAAAGATTAAAATCAAATAAATAAAATAAAGCAAAAAAAGCAAATAAAATCTATTGTAAAAACCTGAACTTTTATTTCATCATTGGAAATATTCTTTTAGTCGGCTACCTGGAATGTTTGACTAACAACAATAAGCTAGTTCGTCCAAGGCCAAGCAAAGGTGTTTCTGTTTGTGTGTGTGACGTTTGCATGTTCTCACCGTGCTGGCATGGGTTTTTTCCTTATACCGGTACTCAGATTTCCTCCTACAAACTTGCACATTAGGCTGTCATTATTGCCCTGAGGATTGAATGTGAGTGAGTCAGTTGAGATAGGCTTGCCCAGAGTTGGCTGAGATAGGCTCCAACCTCCCTGTGACACTAGTAGGATTACGTGGCTTGGCAAACATAAATTATTAATTGACTGGTTTCCTTTATTTGTCATTCCTTCGACATACAGAATGCATTAAACAAAGAAATTTTGTGCTAGGGTCACATAAATAAACAGATAAGATTAGTGGCGCTTTTCTGAGGAGCCTATGCAGCTGCTGCCAGCATGGGTGCCGCCATCTTGCCATGCTACATTCTCATCATCTCTCTCTCATTTGCTGAACCACTTAATTCTACTACAGTATTATCAAGGGGAGGCTGGTGCCTATCTCAGACAACACTTGTCGAAGGCAGGGTACACCATAAACAGCTCGCATCAACAAGGTGAACACACATAACCATTCACACTCACAGCTAGGGGCAATTTGGAAGTTGGGAGGAAACCAGAGTACCCAGAGGAAACTCATGTAAGCACGGGGGTTACAAACGGCAGATAGATACACTCAAACCCAGGACCTTTGCGTTATGTGCCAGACATGTTAACCACTGCACCACCGTACTGCCCACATTCTCATCATGAATAATATGTTATATTATATTAGAAATATAACATTTATGTAACATTTATGTATGTAAAGGTGCTACATGTAAGCAATGGAGTACACAAACAAACAGTGCAGTAAATACATTATCTTTCTACTAATACCTCTAAACTTAATTTATCATTCATTTATTTTCGACCTCTAAAGATAATTAGGTAATGAATGCAGTGTGATGAGTGTTAGTGCTGAAGAGGGTGAGCAGGCGGCGCTACAGTGTGAGAGATGTGTGAAGTTTCGATAAAGAGAATCAGCGCCTTGAACAAAGCTCGATAGAATCGATTCACTTTAGTGAGTCGTTTAAAGATTCGACACGTCCGTGATTCACGCGCCGCGCTGCTTGTTTTCTCCCGACAGTGAAGGCGTGCGGAGTTTGTGAGTTTTACTCGAGTTTAACAGGACGAACGGACACACAGAAATACTTCTACACCATGGGAGTGTCATCATCCAGTCTTTTAGATGAATCTAAATGTAACTACATCAGAGGTAGGAAGACGTTTATGGGATATTAAAAAGAAGTATACATATATTTATAGGGTTAGAACTTGAGCAGCATAACGGGGCAAATGATTCACTGGTGACTGGTTACTCTTATTTTCTGCTTGTGTTATTCGTATTTTCTACCTGTGTTGGTTTGGGTGTTTCGCTGATATGTTTATTCTATTTGTAATAATCTGAATGGGATTCCTGGACAGAGCACTCTAGAGGTAGAGTGTCCCGACTCCTGAGTCCAGAGGGGATGTGCATCTTTTAGGTTCATTAAAATTGACTTTGGGTGCTTCAGGCGTCTCATTAGAATGCCTCCTAGCCCCCCACCCCTTAGAGGTGTTCTGGGCACGTCCAAGCCCCGGGATGGACCCAGAACATGCTAGAGGGACTATATATCTCCTCCGGCCTGGGAGCGCCTCGGTATCCCCCAGAAGGAGATGGTGAGTGTTGCTGAGGAGAGGGATGCCCAGGTTTCCTCCTTCCTTGCCTCTGTGACCGACCACGGATAAGTGGAGGAAGATGGATGGATGGACGGATGGATAATTGTTTTTAGGACATTATGAAAGTAATTAACTCATAGTTCACTATAGTGAAGTTTTTTTATTATTATTAATATCCAATAGGTTCATTCATTCACTAATTCATTCATCAGTATTAGTATGATGGAGCACTGGGCAAGAGGCAGGAACACATCCTGGGATGCAGGGTGCCACATACATCTGCTTTCATGCATTCATTGAGGCAGTTTATAAAGCCATTTTAGCTACTGATATGTGACATTTTTGAGAAGGAGCCTGAGAACCCAGACATGGAGAGATTTGTTTATATAATGATGTCACAGATATTATGTGAAAATAAACAAATTAGTTCATTAATAAAAGAAATGAAAGTTAGTATCCACATTGCTTTAAAATTTTAGCTTGACTAAATTTGTAAAGTCGAGTTCAACTTGGAGGCATAGTTAGTGCTTCCCCCTCACAGTAAGAAGCTCCTGGGTTCAAACCCTGTGCCTGGCAAGAGCATTTCTGTGTGAGATCTGCATTTTTTCTCCCCTCTTTTCCATGGATTTCCTCCGGGCGCTTTGGTTTCCTCCAACAGTCAAAATGTATATTCTCAGTTGCCCCTAGATGTAAATATGAGTGTGATGCATTGTGTGGCTGCGATGGCCCATGCGATGGTCCGGCAAGCTGTTTGCTCGGAGTCGGCTAGGATGTGCTCCTGCCTCCCTGCCACCCTAATAAAGGATAAAGCAGTTCAGCAGGTATACCCCGGACAGCTCACCACACGCTAATGACAATGCAGCCTACTCTTTTCAACAGTCAGCAATGATTCTTTTGCATTCCTCTCAACACAGACAGTGAGAAGCATGGCTGGCCTTTAACAACCCAATTAGTCGCACTGAGGGGACAGCAGTGACAACCTGGTGAGAGTAGGGCTTAAAACTCCAACCTTGGAATCAGTAATCCAAGTTTTAAATTTAAAGATATATTTTGGCATAATTGGCGAATGACTATAAAACTCAATATACCTAAAATAACTTTAATACAGTTCTTCTCATTTCCAACACTGGACCTACATTTAGAAGTCTTGGACCCATCACTGATGGTTCACAGACTTCCAGAGGCCCCTGGACTCCAGATTAAGAACCACCAGTCTGCATGCTGTATAACCAGTACAAGCCAGGCTTCCCCTGCACCACGCACTCTCCACTACATCCATTTCGAATCGATTGAGCAGGAATGTTAGAGCACTGCAACATCTGTCTGACTCTTTAGGCTTAAAAGCTCGGATGGTTTTATGTCATGCCGGGTTCAGAAGAATGTGTTTCCTTCCTGTGTTTGGGAGCATCTGGTCCTGAGGATTGTTTGCTGATTTAGGGGAAGTGCCGGGTAAAAGAGGAAACCAGCTCTGTTCTGCACCGTTCTGGATTGTTCAGCCTGATCAATGGAGTGGAGCACTTACTTCCTTCTGTGCATTTTTTCATAGCTCAGTACAGAGTTGGGCAACAGTCCTGAGGCCACACTGACCTCATGCAGTGAGAAAGAGAGAAGAAACTGAAAAGTAGAGAAGAGAGAATTATGAGACTTACGCAGAAAGTAGAGCATTTCCTCTAAACCGAAATCTAGGAATGACATAGAATTTTGCCATATACTATATGGGAATGGGTGGTGTAGCGGTTAGCATGTACACAGCAAGAAGGTCCTGGGTTCAAGTCCCAGACTCAGGAGTGTGTGGAGTTTGCATATTGTCCATGTGCTTCCGTGGGTGGGCGTCCTCAGAGTACTCCGGTCTCTTCCCACAGTACAAAGACGTGCACAGTAGGCGAATTGGCTGTCCCAAATTAGCCCTAGGTGTGAGTATGAATGGTTGTGTGAGCTGGCCCTGTGATAGTTTAGTGAGCTGTTCAAGGTGTACCACACCTTCGGCCATTGTTGGCTAAGCCCCGCAACCATGATAATAGGATTAAGCGGTTTACGAATAATAGATTATAGGATTATAGACATGCCGCTCATCCTTTTTTGCCTTTAGTTTGTGCTTTTCTTATGTTCCTCTGTAGCATAATAAATCACCTCATGTACGGTGGATATTCAAATAATTGTTATTGGTATAGACGCCGCAACACTAAAGCTGATTTTACACAAGCAATCGGAACAGGTTGCCCCCCAGAACAGCTTAATCCAGACCACGTTGTGCCCACTTTCCTATGTGTTTTCCCAGTCGCTGTCAATTTAGTGGCAAGCCAGAAACTAGAGGGACAGTACATAAACAGACCACTGAATAAGGACTACCCACCTGCAGCGAAAGCCCACGAAACGACCTGATACCCCCGCCCCCCCCTATCCCTTATTTGGTCGTCTCTAATTCCCACCCATACAATGCTAGCCATTCGCCTCTTTTCGAACTGCGGCGCATGCGCATTTGTGGACGATTTAACACACTCGGAGGGAAAGCAATATCCGCACCTCATACGAATGAGCTCGCAGACATCCATGATTGGCTGGCGATCGCTGTGAGTGACGGGGACATCAGCATATGCCATCCCTCCCTTCCATGAAAACTCGGCCAATTAGCTCCCGTGGACTCCCGGAACGGACGGCTGTGCATTAACCCGGATTCAAACCTGCAAGCTACGGATTAATAGTCATGCACCACTCGGGAGCCCATAACCCGGATAGCTCTACTGCGGACAGGTGAACCCACCTCCTTGACACACGATTGTGTTCGGATATCAAACTGTGACTGGGACAAGATGTTTTGATTCAGAACAAATCTTTTTGACAGTGGCAGATGTGCCGGAGTAACTTGTTCTGGGTACAAGTGCCTTTGTAAATGCAGCTTAACAAGAAGGAGTATCAATGTAGTACTATTTCAAAATCATCACTCACACCTCTCATAGTATTAAAGTATTTTAGTAAACACAAAAGAGATTCTTATATCCAGATGTTATCAGGACTCACAAAAGAAAGGTCCCCAATGCAGGACATCTGTATTGTTATGGAGTATAGAGCAATCAGTTAGAAATAAACTCATAGCTCATATGAAGGAGTGTTATGTATTTCCACTGATCTTTAAGAGACTGATGATCCAGTCATGCAGTTTGCGTGATGCTATATGCAAGGATAGATGTTTTTATTATTATTATTATTATTATTATTATTATTATTATTATTATTATTATTATTATTACTGGTTAGCTATATTATATATTTAAAGCATACACACATTACATTTGTAGAATTTAATTATCACAGGTGGATATGCTTTAAGACTCGGCAGTGTTTGTTAAAAATAGTTTCATCTCAAACCTGTCTCAGTGTGATGGAGGGTGTGCTACAGGAAATTACTTCATGCTTTAAAAACTATGCATAAACACAGCTGTCTCAAGCAGAAATGCTGTTAGCATTAATTAATTTATTTCCAAATTTCGGAGGTCAGAAATCCATGGTTCAATAGTAAGGTCTTGAGCAACTCTAACTTATGTGCTGGACAAGAAACTGTTATCTTCGATAAATTATTTATTCTATTTTAGCTCTGCAAAGTCATTCATTCATTAATTTGTCAAACTGTTTAATCCTGTTAAGGTCACAGAGAGGCCGGAGTCTATCTCACCAACTCTCAGCTCAGCAGGGTACATCCTGAAAAGTCCATCGCAGAGTTAACACTCACACAGAACTATTCACATTCACACTCGCACCTAGCGGCAATTTGAAGCAGCCAATTCATCTAATGTGCATGTCTTTGGTCTGTGGGAGGAAACTGGAGTTCCCAGAGGAATGCACAGGGAGAACATGCAAACTCCATAGAGAAGTACCTGAGCTAAGCCCAGGATTCAAACAAAGCAGCTTATTCACTTATATTGTATATATAGTTCCTTAGTTGTTTTTGCTACTTTTCTTTTCTAGTTATTCTTATTTTTAGAC
>JAQNCB010000013.1:9076579-9089758 GCA_030068295.1 Euristhmus nudiceps
TGTGTGTGTGTGTGTGTGTGTGTGTGTGTGTGTGTGTGTGTGTGTGTGTGTGTGTGTGTGTGTGCGCGCGCGCAGGAGGGGACGACAATGACTGTATTGGAGCAGACAGTTTTACTCCCTTACTCACTCATTTTAAATTTACTATGTCCAAAATAACTGTATTGTATAACTATGGGAAACGTCAAAGGAGACACCTGGCTCAATTCAGCAACACTTACTATTTGAGCGCACCAGAAAAGCACATGTGGCCCACCATTAGATAAACAGGTTGAATATTCGCTCATCTCATTCATTCGCCAAACCAGATAATCCTACTAGAGTCACAGAGAGGCTGAAGCCTTTTTCAGCCGACACTGCACGAACAGCTTGTCAGACCATTGCAGACAACAATTCACAAGTGGATCGGGGGTTTATTAATGGGGCAGGGGGTTTATTTCTTCATGGGGAAATTCATCCATCCATTCATTTTCTAAGCCGCTTAATCCTAACTAGGGTCACGGGGAGGCTGGCGACAAGCCGACTGCGGGCGAGGGCGGGGTACACCCCGGACAGCTCACCAGGCCATGGCAGGTTTGGGTGTTAAATGATTCAAGATTCAAGAGTTTTATTTGTCACTAGCAAGAATTACATGAAGCAATTACTGGCAGTGAAATGCTTAAATCTCAAGTTCCCAAACAGTGCAGAGAAACACAAAAAACTAAATAAAAAGATAAATAACGAAAAATAGAAAGAAAAGAGCAAAGTTAGTGGGAACTCGAGACGAGGTAGCTGTCCGTGACGCCATCTTGGAATGTGAATTGAAATGTTCAGTACTACTGTGCTTTTACAGACCTTTGAGGTGATTTTACTTGTACAGTATTCAATATGGAGTATAGCCCCCCCACCCCCAAAAAAAATCCCCACTTCACTCGAACGGACTATTCACTCATCCGGACACCACGCTCCCCTTTTAGTCTGTACGAGCGAGGTTTGACTTTATACAGCAAATTCTGTTTGCTTTGCAGAACCTTTGCAAAAGTCCACCTTTTATTTTTTTGCAAAACTAAAGACTAGAGATGCAACATTTTAGAAAGATGTAAATAAAGGAGTTTTTTGAACAATGTGATATTCTGGTCCGTGCCCCTTAACAATTCTATAAAAAAAGGAGAAATTTACCCTTATCACCAGGTATTTGTCATTGTTTTAAAACAAAAGAAGTCAAATGCATTTACTTGCTTTAAGTCCGAACTCTTTACTTCTTAAACAGCTGCTTTTATGCATGGAGCTTTATCCTGTCTCCCTCAGCATGTTCCACTGTTATCTTCATCAACATCCTGCAATTATATGTGACTGTAATGGAAGTGCAATTATATTCTATTACACCTACAAGCTATGAGGCCTTCTGTCAAACTGAGGAAAGTATGAACTGACATACTATGCATAATACTCATGCTAAAACCGATGCAGAATTTGAATAGCATAAATATTTTCGGTATGCCAGTTTCTAAAAACATGGCTGAAGACGCCTTTATAGTTTTCTTCATTCTGCAATTCAACATAGGTAAATTATTTTTACAAAAATTCCCAAAATAAACAGAAAACTATACCATGCGTAATAAATATAGTTTAACTATATAGTGTGCTTGTGCAGTTATACTGCACTACATTTTCATGTACATGAAAGTAGGAAATAAAAATTACAGGATTATAATATATAATAAACAAATCAGACAACTCTTGCGCTCCTGGTGTGCGAGTCATGCTTGCATAACTTTTTGCACAACTTTGTGCACCTTTATACAGCAATCTGACTTGTGTTCAATAAATTTAAGTCATTAAATTGTCAGATTTTCAGAGAGGTCAAATAGCGGGTCAGTCAGAGGGTGGTCGCCGGCTGAGGCCACCCTCTGACTGACCCGCTATTTTAATATTTCGACAATATTACGACAAATTTAATATTTCTTCTGTCTACAGTAAAAAGTTCAACAGTGAAGGTAAGACCACTTACGGATCCCATGACCAGGTCGACCTGGACTATCAGAGCCTTTGATCCGTGAATAGAGTAGTGGGGGGGGACCCGTTCCAAGGGCCGCAGGCATTGCAGAAGACTCTGAACAGCTCAAAAACTGTTACATGCTATCTTCATCAAATGGGCTGTATGTATATGTGTATATATAGGTAGATACATATATATCATGAGGCTCAGTATTCAGCCCAAGTTGGTATATTATTACCTCCGCCAGCGGCAGGAGGTTATGTAATCATCGGAGTTTGTTTGTCAGCATAATTCAAAAAGTTATGGACGGATTTTCACCAAATTTTTTACCAAATGTCCGGAAGAGCAAAAGTAACAATCGATTAGATTTTGGAGCTGATCCGGATCACCCTCTGGATCCTGGATTTTTTGAAGGATTTTTGACTATTGAGAGATAGGAGTTTGTTTGTCTGTTTGACTGTTAACCCCATAACTCAAAAAGTTATGGACGGATTTTCACCAAATTTTTACAGAATGGCTGGGAGAGCAAAAGTAACTATCGATTAGATTTTGGAGGTGATCCGGATCACTTTCTGGATCCAGGACTTTTTTTGAACGATTCTTGACTATTGAGAGATAGGGCCGGTTTTGACAAAAATGCTTCTAACTCATCAAATATTACTTGGAATCATTAGCAAAAATTCTCCAGACATCAACATTGCATGTATTTCAAAATAAAGAAAAGAGTTTAGTGACCCTATGGCCTGGCGGAGGTCTGCGCACTTCGAGTGTTTTTCTAGTTATAGATTGTATCTCCGGGAACAGAAATAGACTCCTACTCTACTCATTATTTCAGTTAGCGAACTGTGGGATGATTAGCGAGATGATGGTGCTAATAAAGGTAGCAAGAAAGTTGAAGCGATGACTAATGTAAGAAACCAAGTGTGAAAATCGATTATCAATTGTCAATGAAAGTGTTGAAAAAAAATTCAAATAAAAAAACCTAAAACTAAAAAAATAAAACAAAAAATGATGAAAGAGATCGATAGCATTGAGCACAATTAAGTGCTAATTATAAAAGTTACTATGCAAGTCATTGCGGGAAGATTGCAACCATTTTAGTTGCATTTGTAACAGCTTGAGTACAAAACAGGACCTTATTCTGCAAAGTTGCATATTTTTTTACTCCTGACCACATTACTGCACAATCCTTTCCTGAGTTGTGGGTGTTGTAATGAACCAACTGGTGTAGCATTTGAGGTATCACTGAAGGCAGTGGGAATAAACACCACATTGTGTATGTCTGTGTCTCAACGGTGTTTTTTTTCTGTGTATGTGTGTGTATGTGTGTGTATGTGTGTGTATGTGTGTGTATGTGTGTGTATGTGTGTGTGTGTTTTCTCTATCCTCCTGCTATGTGCCCTAAAGAGGAAAAGCGCAAAATCTCCCAGTCAGGAATCTAACAGGA
This sequence comes from Euristhmus nudiceps, assembly GCA_030068295.1. NCBI lineage: Eukaryota > Metazoa > Chordata > Actinopteri > Siluriformes > Plotosidae > Euristhmus > Euristhmus nudiceps. The sequence goes on from JAQNCB010000013.1 coordinate 9,080,002, forward strand.
AACCGTTATCTCATCCCTCTGCCTCTAAATTCATTTGTCAGCACAAGATGAAGAGCTTGCTGATTAGATAACAGGAATCAGACACAGCTTTAATTTTATCAGGACGCAAAGACTTCCCATCTCTTTAGCATAAATCTATCATTTCTCTTTTTCTTTTGTAAACGAAATGCCGAAAGACATACTGGAAATCTAAATGTATTTAGAATGCAAGAAGGTCCAGGTTTGGGTTTGGGTTTGGATTTGTGTGGGGTTTGCATGTCCTTCCTATGCTTGTGTGGTCTTCCACCAGGTACCATGGTTTCCTCTCATAGTCCAAAGACATACACATTGGGCAAGATGACTGTTCCCAAATTGACCCTATGTGTGAGTGTGAGTGGTTGTGCTAACCCTGCGATGGTCTGGCGAGCTGTTCAGGGTTTACCCTGCCTTCGCCCAGTGTTGGCTGGCAGAGGCTCCAGATTCTCCATGACCCTTGTAGGATTAATTGGTTCAGCAAATGAGTGAGCGTGTGAGTGAGTGAGTGATGTCATCAACCATTAATAAAATTTTATCAGTATGAAAATAGCGTAAGCTTTGATGTGGATATGTCTCCAGTGAAGTAGGTGCTGATGTATTAAACATCACAGTTGAAGCCAGAGAGACAGGGGAACCTATTATCTCACTTATCGCAGAGGAGAATGAATTATTCTGTCTGAGTCAGTTTCTTTTTCTCTGAAAATAAGCAGCTAAATCTAAAATGGAGAAGGTTGCTGGACTTGCGACTGGAAATAGGAGGAAATGCAGACTCCACATCACTGTGCCATGTTATTTTGGCAGAGCAGTGAAGCGTTAAGTCTCAGCCCAAATTTCTCCAGAATGCATCATGGAGTTGGCTCTGAGCTTAGATCTGTTTTTCCTCTTACAAATGCAACATATAAAAAAAAAATCCACCAGGCTGTGAGGAAATGATAGATTCTTAAGGCACAAGATCATACAAAATGAGGAATACAAGTAAAGTTGCCTTAGCTGTAATATAGAGTAAATTAAATTAAATCCCATGAAATGTGAACTGTTGAATTAAAAGCTACATTGATGGGCCTGTTTAATAATGTGCTTGGTTGTAGGACTGGTTCTGGATTTTGAAACGTATGGTACTCATGTCACTACCAGCAGTGCATTTGCCCTTGAAGGACATCGGAGTGCAAACGTTTGTACACCTATGTCAAAATGAAGACAATATAAAACTTCTAGTACGGTTGATTTTTAGTATCAGTATCGGTGTATATAAAGGGTAAAATTTAGATATAGTAATAGAAAAAAAACCTAATGCATGCTGATGTCAGTTACATTCATGACTCATAAATCTGTCAGTTTTACGCAACTAATAACAAAGAAATGTCTTGCCACAGGACTTACATTAGTTGTTGTTGCAGAGAAAGATGGCATACTCCAGCTAGCACTTTAATTAAATCTGCATTTTGAGGCGGTGGCACGGTGACGTAGTAGTTAGCACATCCACTTAACAGCAAGAAAAACCTGGGTTTGAGTCCTGGGCTGGGCTATAGTGTTTCCATGGGAAGTTTACACGTTCTCTTTGTGCTTACAAGGATATCTTCTGGGTACTCCAAGGTTTCTCCCATTCCAAAGACGTACCTTTAGGCAGACATTCAAAATTGCCCCTAACCCAGGGTTTGTCTTTGCCTAGAGACAGCTAAGATTGACTTCAGTGTCTCATGACTATAGTAGGATTCAAAGGTTCAATAAATGTATGAATGATTAATTAATGTATTTTGGGGCAGTGGTGGCCCAGTGGTCGGGTGCTGGATCACTGGTCCCAGGGTTGGCAGTTCAAGCCCCACTATCAACGGGTTGTCACTACTGTCCCCCCCAGTGCAGCTAACTGGGTTATCAAAGGTCGGCCATGTCTCTCACTGTCTATGGTGAGAGGGATGTAAAGAACCATTGTTGATTTTCATCAAGAGTAGGCTGTAGCTGTCGCTGCCAGTGGGTTTCTGTTCTGCGATGGCCTGGCGAGCTGTACAGGGTGTACTCTGCCCTCGCCCAGAGTCGGCTGAGATGGGCACCAGCCTCCCCGCAACCCTGATTGGGATTAAGTGGTTCAGAAAATGAATGAATGAATGCATTTTGGGGAAGCGATACTATGTCCTTTGGCTCAATTGATAGAAGTGTTGCTTTCCATCTTTTCTTCAATTCTGTGCTCTGATTGGAGTAGATTAGCCAATCAGAGCACACAATTGCTCATATTTAGTGACCTAGGAGAGCTTAAATATTGTATACAACCTATATATAGTGAACCTGTGTGTGTGTGTGTGTGTGTGTGTGTGTGTGTGTGTGTGTGTGTGCAGGACGGACTGAGGCCGAGTTGAATAACTTCAGCCCTCACTATAAGAGACAGTACTGTATAGCGTTTGTCTCACAGCTCCAGGATGAAGTGGAGCAGCAGCAGACGGTTCACACACAGCTCCTCAAACAGAAGGTACTTTACCCACAGCACACTCCTTCTCCAACTCAATTGTGATTATAACCCTTTTTACAGGCTTTACAATGTTTAGTCCATTTAGTTTCATAAAAAGGAAACTGTAATGCTGCAGAATGCAAAAAGTATTCTGGACAACTGTGCACTTCCATTTTTTTGAGGGATGCCAACTTATAAGTATGATGGTCAGATGTTCATTAATGTTTAGCCATATAGTATATGTGTAATGATGACTTTATATTTTAACAGGTTTGATTACTGTTGAATAATCTTGGGAATATCAGAAGTTAGTATGCTAGTATATTATACAGGGTGGCACAGTGGTGTAGTGGTTAGCACGTCCGCCTCACAGCAAGAAGCCCTGGGTTCGATTCCCAGCCTGGGCTTTTCTGTGTGGAGTTTGCATGTTTGCCTAGTGCTTGTGTTGGTTTCCTCAGGGTACTCCGGTTTCCTCCCACTGTCCAAAAACATGCACAGTAGGCTAATTGGCTGTCCTAAATCCTTTTCCCTTAGGTGTGAGTGTATATATTAATGGTTGTGTGAGTGTTGGCCCTGAAATGGCCTGGTGAGCTGTCCAGGGTGTACCCTGTCCTCGTCCAGAGCCGGCTGAGATGGGCACCACCACCACCCCTAATTAGGATTAAGCGGTTTACAAAATGAATGAATGAATGACTACACTGTACAGGAATGGTGCAGTCGGATTGGTCCACTCTTTCCAGCTCAGGATTTTAATAAATATATTATTCAAAGTACACAATGATTGGATAAAAAATGGTGCCTTAGAGTAAGTGGTGTCATCGTTATCACATTATCATTTTTAAAATGATAAACATTGTATTTTAGTTAATTTTTCTTGTGTGTTTAACCCTTAACAGTTGGGTGAGAAGGCAATCTTGCCCTCTAACCACACCTTGTTTATTATTACTTTTTTCTGAGTCCTGTTTCTCAGAGCAGACAGATAAAGTCACACTTGGGGGGGGGCTTCATTATTGAAAAAAAATAAACATACTATCCATCAAGTAGTTTTATATGAAATGCTGTTGGTTTTTTTTTAAATTTTTTTTTAATTTTTTTTAATTTTTTTTAAGAACTCTCTTTAAGAATGAATGTACTGAGTAGGGTGAACGGTTCCGAGCAGAGAGCTCACCTGACTGAGTCTTTTTAATGGTTAAAATATGTATTAATAAAGAAAAGCTTGTTTTAGTATGTTTTTGTGTTGATGTGTATGTGTAGTATCTACATATCCATTATGTTCCTGTTCAATTCAGCGACATCCACATTTGTCCCTAACTGTTCATTAAATCGAGGCTCTATGAAACTTGTGCCAGCTTGTTTATTATCAGCTGTTTATTTTACCGCCTACAAGGTATTCGTACAGTAAAATAAATCAGTAGGTCATCAGTAAAAGTTGATTTTAATCAGTAAACTGTCCTTGTGTGTGTGTGTGTGTGTTTGTAGGACCCCCCGCAGGCCTCTGATTTGATGTATAAGGACAAAGTACTGCACTTTGATGACAGTAAGAAATGGAAGGAAAGGTTTGCGATAGTACGAGCAGACTACAGTCTGGAGATTCATGACAGCCAGGAGGTACATGAGAGAGAATTCCCACACCGATGCAGCAAATGATCATAAAAATGAGTTACTATGGATTATAAGACGCCCAACCAATTTCTTGTTCGTCACATTGACACATCTGCAGAATAAATATCCCTTGTTTTGCAGATTGGTCAGTACACCTCTAATAAAAATACCTGTATCTGGGAATACAGCAGCATACATGTCATTTTATTCTTAGTCAACAGCACAAAAGATCGTGCCGTCTGTAAACTGAAGTATAAATATTCAATCCTGTGATATTGATCGATGATATGGTATTTATTGGCACCCAGTCAAATCTTAGGATACTGGGTACTGCTTGATTGTTGTGATAGTTGACAACAGTGTCCTGTTTTATTATATCCAGACTTTTGCAAAAGGCACGCCTGCACGTCAAACCCTTCAGTTAACTGGGGGCATTGTGCTAACCTCGGAAGAGAAATATTGTGCTTTAGTGGACAAAGCCTTCCCTGACCTGAACAGTAAGTTTCTTTGTCATTGTAGGCATTTTAAACATTATTTGGAGTCAACTGTTTGCCTTAATACTGACATTTTTCAGATTTTCTAACTTCAGCATTAAAAAAGTAGACCAAAATAAAACAGAGTAGCCAGTAGAGAGTTGGGCTCTGACTAACGCCTTCGCCCTAAACCATAGTGGGATTAAAATACTGTTCATTTTTTTTCCATTTTCATAAGCCACAAAAAGCAAATGGATCTTGATATACTGTCTCATTTTACCCCATCCCTCACCTTTTTAGGCTCGAAAGAGGAGACCGCGTCACCTATGGTGACCGTTCCTGGTCCATTTCCTGTCTTTCTGAGACTGCCATACAGAAAAGATGCCTACTTCAGCTTCCAAGAGGAGGATAAACAGATGCACTTTTTCTCTATTCTGTCAGACTGCATTCGCCATCAAAACCACGGTAAGTGCTGTGAGAGAAAACATGTAGCAGCCACAGGTTAGGTTTCCTCTGGGTGCTTCGGCTTCCTCCCACAGTCCACAGATCTGCTCATTAGGCTAAAGGGGCTGTTCCAAATTACTCCTAGGTGTAAGTTTTAATGATTGTGTGTGTGTGTGTGTGTTCCTCTGCAATAGTCTGGTGAGCTGTTCAGGGTGCACCACACTTTCAACCAGTGCTGACTCAAATAGAAATTGCACACAGAAACGTCTGAGCACAGGACTCAAACCCTGTGAGGTGGTTGTTCTCACCACTACGCCACTGAACGTACAGACAGAGAGAAAGATAAACTGGTTGGTAGGTAACAGATAAGCAGAAAGATAAAGTAGTAGATAGAGAGGTATGGAAGTAAGTAGATATATAGGGTTATTAAATATAGATACAGAATCACAGACTAGCAGGTGTAGACTTCCAGTCTTGTAGTTCTCTAGACCAGTGGTCCCCCAACCTTTTTTACGTCACAGACCAGTTTCATGTAAAAACAATACTTTCACAGACCGGTATTGTAGTGTCATGCAGTGAGGTTGACAGTCGGTGAGGCACTGACTCTCATAGAGGCAAATTTACAAATACAGATTAACTCAAAAGACTATATTATTCATCATTTGACAACAGACAATGCGTTGTGTTTTATATTTCATATCAGCATTCTTTACACAAACATGTGACGCATATTTCATTTGAGGTTAAAATTTATTCCAACTGCATTGGTCTTCCTTTAGTTATGCCCTCTTGTTTTGATTGAAGATCCAGATTTGCGAATTTTCTCAGCTTAGAAATGTAATATTCCATTTTGATAAGATGGACTATAAAGGAAATATAAACTACCATACAAATGAAGACGAGTGTAGGTCGCGCAAGAATCTGTGGGCTCACTAGCGCCCTCTGCCATGAGTCAGGGGTACTGTTCCCCTCACAGAGTAACTTTTTTATTGAGTTTTAAGATTAATTTGCGAGCCTAAACACGTTACATAAATACATTTAAATACATTTATACATTATCCAGATTATGAAAAGTCAGAGCACATAGTCAGAGTGTTTGAAAGCATTTCATCTGCAATATATAGGGGGACAGTGACGCACTATTTGCATCGCATACCAGCGCAGTTTGTGAGGGATTTACACAATCCACTCAACGGCAGAGCAAAGTGCTGCCTCACTGCGCATCTCCTTCCTGTAATGGAATGGAAAATATGGAACTTCTGCTAGTCTTTATTGAAAAACAAATTAATATTGGATTCGAATGGTAAAAGAGCTTTTAATACATACCAGCTGACAAATATTAACATTTATTATATTTTATGATTAACTTTTTTCTTTTTATGATTGACAGGTTAGGCTCCACCTCCCCTGAATGTATGTCACGGCGGTATAGAAACAACAAAAAACAAAGTCCATAAAAATGCAACTCACCATCCCACTGAGTAGAAAGCTCCCCAAAAAACGTTTGTGTTTTGCTCATTTTTACAAACTTGCAGGTATATTTTTTAATGTACTACATCGGGTGACTGAGATGAGCAGTTTTTCAAAATAAAAGATCCTCCAGACTCCGAGAATGAATAAAATATTTTTTTATTCAACCTTTGTGACGGCCCGGTACCAAATGACCCACGGACCAGTACCGGTAAACGGCCGAGTGGTTGGGGACCTCTGCTCTAGACCACCCTCACCCAAAGCTGCTGTGTCTCTGTCACACATAAACATATTGATCAACACAATTCCAGCACACACAGACTCCTGCACCTCCTGTACACACTCGCACAATTCCAGCTGCTATCAGCTGTTAGCTGTTGCTGACAGGTGGAGCAACGCAGTGGAGGGTAGAATGATAGATTGTCAAACAAACAGACAGACAGATAGATAGATAGATAGATAGATAGATAGATAGATAGATAGATAGAGTAAGAGAGAGAACATTAGCGAGAATGAAAGCAAAGTCGTCCTGCCTCCCCGAAACTGAGGTCGCCATGGTTGTTGTTTTTTTTTTTTTTCCGTGGCCTTGGTAACACTCTAATAATATCCCACTTACACAAGCTGCTCTTCCTGTGCTGAAGGAAGAACGATCTCGATGACTTGTCTTTCAGTGGTTTCAGCGGTTAGTTCTCTTCTGCAGAGCATGGTTACACACGCGCTACCATCATCATAGAGTTCGGTTGCACATGCTGTGTTGTGCTGTGCTACTTTAACACTTTTTGATGCGGGTGTGTTTTATATCCCTTAAAAGCCACATTGTTTATTTGTCATGCGAAGTAACTGATGTTGTCATTATGCAGAGGACATGCCCAACTACACATTCTCCATGATGCTGATTAACAGATTGACTGTCAAGTCTGGTATAAGTTCTTATCAATGAACAGAAGGGTAGTACTTATGCTTGGAAATAATATGAAATTCTTGGAAGCATCATTCTGAATGATGAGGCCTGTATAAGTTATAAGCACTGCTTGTGTAACTGCATGATAAGCTCAGTATGCTGTTTCTTAAGCCAGTTTCTTATTAAAGCACTTTGAGAGTTTCATCCCTTTATCCTTCCGTTTCTCTTGGTTTTTGGTATCTAGCTGACCACAAGGGAGAAGTTTGTCACAAGATGCAGTGGAATTCCTATAAATGTACCGGTATTTCTATTATATATGTGCCAGTGCTATTTATCAACATCAGGTCTCTGAGTACCAGCTGATACACATAGTGTATTATTATTATTATTACTATTATTATTATTATTATTATCATTATTCATTCATTCGTTCATTTTCTAAGCCGCTTAATCGTAATTAAGGTTGCAGGGAGGCTGGAACTCAATTCAGCCAACTTTGGGAGAGGGCAAGATACACCCTGGACAGCTCAACAAGCCATTGCAGGGCTAACACTTTTTTTAACAACCATTCACACTCACACTCTCACCTAGCAGGGATTTGGAACAGCCAGTTAGCCTACTGTGCATGTTTTTTGGACTGTGTGAGGAAACCGGAGTACCTGGAGGAAACCCACACAAGCACGGGAAGAAGATTAAGACTCCACACAGAAACGCCCAAGCTGGGAATCAAACCCAGGTCTTCTCGCTGTGAGGCAGACATCCTAACCATTACCCCACCGTGCCGTATAATTATTATTATTATTATTATTATTATTATTATTATTATTTCACTGTAAATTTAAAGGAGGCAGCCTGATGGCACAGTGGTTACCACAACTGCCTCACACTAAGGAAGCCCTGGGTTCAAGTCCCTGTGTGGGTTGTTTCTGTGTGGAGTTTTCATGTTCTCCCTGTGTTTATGTGGCTTTCTGCTGGGTACTCCAATTTTTTCCCACAGTTTGGTAATTTGCTATTCCTAACTGCCCTACATGTGAGTGTGAGTGTGAATTGTTGTACATGTTATCCCTGCAATGGTCTGGTGAGCTGTTCAGGGTGTACCCCACCTTCACCCTGTGAGCCTAATAAAGGTAAAGCCTGTTGGGCTCTTACACCCGAGCCCAGTGGTTCATCAGAGCCAGTACTTATCCCCATTTTCTGTAGCGTGAAGCGACTAGGAGTTCAACTCCTCCTGGATGGGACGCTAGTCCATCGCAGGTTACCTTCCCAGTATCCTTTAGTGGTACCCATTTATACTGGGTAGACAGTGGCACACTTGTTGTTAAGACCTTATCCCGGGGGGGTGTTCTCACAGAGATTCAAACCCACAACCTCCTGATCATGAGCCCAGCATGACCCCAATAAAGGATAAAGCGGTTCAGAAAATGAATGAATGATGAATCAAGTGAGTATTTTGGATATTCATTGTATATTTACATGACATTTGCGCACGCAAATTAGGTTAAAAATCATGGCACAGCTCCCTTAAGCTTCTGTTGCTAATTTATTCGAGACTTCTCCTGTATGCTTTAAGACAGTTTGCTGTGATTCCCTTTTTTGTGCCGTGTTTTTGAAAAAATAAATCATTTCTATAGAGCCACCTGAACATTCCACACATGTGTATACAATTATCTAAATAATTGACATAGATCCATAAACTAGAACTTATGGGCCCAAAACTGTTAAAAAAAAATCTCTGTGCACAAAGCAAAGTCTGCAAAGTGCTGCGCACAGCCTTGTCAACCTCACTGGACAGCTCTGGCGTCAACGGGAACGCCAACTCCTTGCTCATCATCAATGTCTGACCTCATATAGAAATACCCACAGCCATGCTTCAAAATCCACTGGAAAGCTTTTCCTGAAGGGAGGACGTTTTATAACAATAAATAATGGGAGTCGTAAAATGGAGCGTTCAACAAGTTCATTTGAATTGATTGTCAGGTGTACGTAAACAATGAGCATACGGTGTCAGCGGTGTTTCATCCGATACCCAATCCAGCACTCCAGACTGATGTATTGTGAATGTTTAATTCCTTCTCTGTCTTTACATAGACTCTCTGAAGAAGACGACGTGTGAAGTCCAAGCCTTCCTTAAGGCCATTCATTTCTACAGAGAGGAGAAAGGACATTATGAATCATGGGACATGCTTGTAGGCACAAACTGTCAAGTAAGTCTTTGTCATTTTTTTTTTTTTAGTCATTTGAAGTCCATTTTAAATAAGCTGGTCTTAAAACCAACTACCGTCGAACATTACCGTAGAAAAGGCAGGCATGGATCTGAAGAGTGGAGGGGGAGTGTCTCTGGAGAGAGAGAGAGAGAGAGAGAGAGAGAGAGAGAGAGAGAGAGAGAGAGAGAGAGAGAGAGAGAGAGAGAGA
>JAQNCB010000013.1:9092516-9104361 GCA_030068295.1 Euristhmus nudiceps
CAATGGTTCTTTTACATGCCTCCCACCATAGACAGTGAGAGACATGGCCTGCATTTGGTAACCCAGTTAGCTGCACTTGGGGGGACAGCAGTGACAACTGTTGATAGTGGGGCTTGAACCCCCAACCCTGGGATCAGAAATCCAGCACCTTACCACCAGACCACCGCTGCCCATATTTGTTTTATTGAAGGAAATCTATTATCATTATTGAACAAAACTACTTTGATTCGAATATTGAGATTATACTGTGTTATACAGAATTATTGTACAATTTCGTTTTCACCTCTGACTGTTTCATTGTTGAGTCCTTATATATGTAACTAGCTACAGGTTGTCTGAAAAAGTTGCTTTTTTTTTACCCATTAGGCTTTTGTCCCCTTTTTGATTTATAGTGGAGATCACAGGTGGTTTTTTGTACATTGTGATACACGTGCAATATATCTTTGCCAGGGTTCCAAGGAAAACCCTTTACAATTCGTTAATCAAAGGTGTTAGGTACTGTTTTGCTTAGATTTCTATTTTTATTACTTCCTCAAATTGGTGGTTTTGTGTGTGTGTGTGTGTGTGTGTGTGTGTGTGTGTGTGTGTGTGTGTGTGTGTGTGTGTGTGAATTTGCACGTGCGTGCCTGTGTGTTTTGCGCAGGTTCTAGCCAATTTGGTGATGGAGGAGCTCTTGCCGTCCCTTCAGACGGAGTTATTGCCCAGGCTGAAGGGGAAGAAAGCTGAGAGGAAGAGAGTGTGGTTCACGGTGAGTTGCAGCGTATAGAGACAAAAACTGTGGTATGTGACTCAAATATATATGACTCAAAAATTGCTCAGTATTACTCAAATTTTCAGACATGATCACCCCACTCACAATTCACATCAGTCCACCTGCTGACATATAGGAACATGCCAGTCATTCACTGATTCGTTTACCGAACCATTAAATCCAACGAACACTGCAGGGAGGCTGAACCCCGGACACTGACACTGGGCGAGGGCAGGGTACAAGCTGAACGGCTCACCAGACTAATTCGAGGCATTCCACACACAACCGCTTACACACACACTCACACTCACACCTAGGGGCAATTTGGAACACCCAGGGTTATCCTAATGTGCACGTCTTTGGACTGTGGGAGTAAATCAGAGTACCCTGAGGAAACTCACACAGGCACTGGGAGAACATGCAAACTCCCAATCACTCACAATCACACCCTCACTACATTCGGGACTCGAACCCAGCACGTTCTTGCTGTGAGGTGAACATGCAAAGCAATACATTTCAAACTGCCACGAGGTGTGAATGTGAATGTGAATGGTTGTGTGTGTTGGCCCAGTGCACCTTCACCCACTGACATAGTCCTTAGCCTCCCCACGACCCCAGTAAAAGGTGAAGCGGTTCAGAAAATAGATGGAGGTATGGATGGATGCATATGTCCACTTTATATATACACGTACTGATCCTTATTTATCGAAGTAGTATAGAAACCAGAGTAGAAATCAACAAACCACATGGTTCATGTGTGCTTGATAAAGCACTCCGTACTGCACTGATCACAATATAACTGTGGTAGCTGAAAACCGACGTCATTTCCGTGAACACCCCGTAAATATTTTCAGTTTAGAGGCCACGCCTGACATGAGGAGCAAAAATATGTCCAAGAACAGAACGTTATATATATTTAAATATATTTCATGTCTTTATTTATGGCTGTTATTGCACACATTGTATTCATGTTTATAAGTAAAAAGGTAGTAAATCTTACATATGTACATTTGAAGTAGATATCAAAAACAAATGTGTTTGAATTCCTAATTCCCTTTACTGTATTTATATCGGGTGGCACAGTGTTGTACGGTAGTAGTTAGCACGTCTGCCTCATAGCAAGAAGGGGTTCGAGTCCTGAGTTTGGACATATCTGTGTAGAGTATGCATGTTCTCCTCATGCTTCTGTGGGTTTCCTCAGAATACTCTGGTTTCCTCCAACAGACATGCACATTAAGGCTAATTGACCGTTCCAGATTACCCTAGGTGTAAGTGCGACTGGTAGCGTGTGTGTGTGTGTGTGTGTGTGTGTGTTGGCCCTACAATAGTATGGCAAGTTGTTCAGGGTGTACCCCGCCTTCATCCAGTGTCGGCTGAGAGAGGCTCCAGCCTCCCTGCGACCCGAGTAGGATTAAATGGTTCGACAATTGAGTGGGATCGGAGCTGAATTTTTCAGAACTCGTCTCTCTCGGAGTGTTCCGTTCACTTTTAAAAAAAAAACGCCAGCGGAAATCTTTTGAACAGTGCTCATGTATTTAAAGTATTTAAAATGTTATTATATTTATCTGCGCTTGTTTGTTTGTTTTTATGCTGGTTTTTTTTTTTTTTTTTTTTTTATTTATTTATTTATTTATTTTTTTTTTTTAATTTTTTATTTTTTTTATCCTGATGTGTGCTGCTGCCTTTCTTGGCCAGGTCACCCTTGTGAAAGAGGTCTTGATCTCAATGGGTTATTTTATCTGGTTAAATAAAGGAAATTGAATTGAATTGAATTGAATTGGGAATGAGTGTATCTGTATCATTTTAGTTTTAACATGTTTAATGAATAGGCAAAGTAATGAAATGCTAAATAGACATGCTTACATTCCTTTTCCAGACTGTGGAGGCCACATATGAGCTGGTACAGGAGCATCTGCAGGAGGGAATGCACAGACTGAAGGAGGAGTGTTGTGAGATCGCCAAGCAGCAGGAGACACTCATTCGTTCTGACATGGACCAAATCATCAACTCCAGAAACTTCCTGAAGTCCAAGCTACAGGGTGAGGAAGAGAGATGTAAAAATTAAATGGAGTCTAATCCAGTAGCTTTTATTTCCATTTTTTAAAGACTTTATTACTGAGCATGACATATGACATACGATACTTCACAGACAGTTTGAGGCTTCAGTGGATTAGTTAGGGAATGGGCTGAGATGTGTGAAAAACTGGTCCAGGATTACTGTTCTTTACTCTCTCACTCATTTACTGAGCCATTTAATCCGGTTAGGGTCGTGGGGAGGCTGGAGGCTATCTCAGCCAACACTGGGTGAAGATGTGGTACACCCTGTACAGCTTGCCAGGCCATCATGGGGCCAACACGCACAACATTCACACTCATATTCACACCTTGGACAAAATTGGAACAGCCAGTTAGTCTACATGTTTTTGGACTGGTGGAGAAAACCGAACGGCGATATTATTACTTATTAAATTGTATTTTGATTGCGAGGATAACGGTACACTTTCTCTACAGATCTCAGATGCTCCTTATATGAATTTATTTGGGTGGTACCGAGTGGGCGTGCCTTAAAAGCCACCAGCAATTTTATTCAGTTTATTAATTTTATTCTTGTTGATGTTTTTATGCGCTATGTGTTCTCAGGCCTCGTTTCAGAGCCAGTGATGAAGTTCTGCTCTGAGAGTGTATCTCCGTATCTGGCTTCCATTCTTGAGGAGCTCATGGGTCCAGTGAGTTCAGGCTTCCAGGCCGTGAGGCAGCGTTTGGAGACAGAGCTGAACCGAATCTGCAAGGACTTCCAACCAGGAGAAAATAAAGAACTTACTAAGGTAAGACAAAGAAAGAACTGCAAGAGTTGTGGTTAAAATTATATCTGAAGGTTAAAGCTGGGGTTGGTAGTTGTATACACAAACTCTTTTATATTGGTTGAAATTATTTTACACCATGACCGCAATCAATGACTTATAAGATTAGAAAAACATCAGGAAAAAACATTATATGTGGCCACTGTAATCCTGTAAAAAAATCACTGCCTCGCTGTCCGCCGAGAAATATCCAATCAAATATTCCCATGTCCCCCTGCTCGTGTATGACCGTACCACGCATAAACTTGCAGTCAGATTATTTGGGCATGTGAGGAGGGCAGGCGATGCTTTCGGATGACCTCTGAAAGCAGGGTGGGTTTAACCAGAGCCTTGAAAAAATGCTACTTTTAAATTTGCTAGCTTTCCAGATTTTCCAGCCCCAGCTTTAAGGATATCAAGAAAACTAAAGCGTTAGAGATGCACAAAAAGTCATGAAATAAAAATCTAAACTTATTTCTTGGTTATTTCTCAATGTCATGTGGCCTCATCACTCAGTCATTTGCAAAACTGCTTAACCTTGCTAGTTTCACACAGAGGCTGGCACCTATCTCAGCCAACAATGGCGAAGGCAGGGTACACCCTGAACACCATGCCAGACCATTGCAGGGCAGTCACATGGCATACTCTTCCTTAAAATAAAGCGTCATTAATCGCATTAATCACATTCACCAATATATATCGTCACATTGTACAAAATCTGTAAACACAAGTGTTAGTTCAATCACCGGTACTAAAATTCAGGTTTGAGTTGATTTCTTATCAGTGCTGTCTTGTTCTATAAAAAAAAAAGAGGAGAAGGCCATGGGATTGGTACATCTCTAGTGGATGGCGAATGCTAATATTTGAATCTGAATTATTGTTGATATCAGGGGAATTGTTTGTGTCGCCATATTGGTGTTGTTTGATGAAAGTTGGTGTTTGATGAAAATTCTTCGAATTTCTTCCCCTGACATCTTCAGTGGAGCATTACTACCCAAAATACTAGAGTTACTCCAAAAAATAGAGTGTTATGCTGCTTATAAGAGATAAATGCTGTGATTTTGAATGGGTAAATAAACAACACACAGGTTATAAAAATCTAAATCAAATGAATACATAACATCGATATAATACACTAATCTCTGCATTCCTTTTTCTCATGTTTGCCGTGTTTGCTGAAAAATCCGGGTGTGTGGCTGAGAACATTTCTTCATTAGTGATGTTGCTTGTAAATTTTGATATTTGATTGAGCATTCTGTTTGATGCTGTAGGCTATGTTGTAGCTTATTGAACATTGAATCATGAGCCACATTCCCATTGTCACAATAAAGCTGAGCGCTCTAGTATGTGCTAAGACAATTAGGTTTTCTGTTGTACTACAGAAACTATGCTTTATAATCAAGCCAGCTAAGTTAACTGACCTTGCCTAGCCACTAAGCTAATTGTGGTCCATTATTTGTGCTAATATAGACCGATGTAGAATTCTGAAATTCTTTTAGTTGTAAATTGTTTAGTTATCTGCAAGTTCAGCTACATTTCGAATAGAATAACTTTTTTATATTTGTTTATGTCTCTGGATTGCTCTCTGTGATACTTCCATTTCAGGATGTTGAATTTCATTAGTCAAGCATGGGTAGGTCAGCAGGATGGATGGCATTCACAGCAAGGCAGTGTTCGAGGCAGGGAATTTTTTACTTAAAATTACAAGTCTCGGGTAGTCTTGAGATAGCCCTAACTCACTGCAGCATCATAGTTGAATGGATGGTATTTGATGTGAGTTGTTGGTATTTACTGGTAGAGTGAATGCTAGTTTCTTTGTTTATAAGGCTTTAGAGGAAGTGTCTCATGCCCAGCTGGAGGACTGTTATCAGCATGTCTCCATGCTGAAGGAACAGCTACAGGAACTGCGAAGCCGCTTCAGATTCTCCAACTCCACGTTGGTGGTGCACAAGACCCAGAGCTACATGCAGCAGGTAGGCCTCAGGGTGCAGCTCCGTGGTGGAGATATACTATTCTGAGCACTCTTTCACTCACATTGTTGTTTATAGCTCTATCTTAAAGGAGGAAAAAATATTTCTTAAATAACAAGTCATGGTAAACAGTGTAAAACTCAGACATAGTTTTCTATGACATACTGTAGGCTCCCTTATAAAAGTATGAGCCTATCAGTTATTCTATATAATTTTAGCTGATGGAGAATGCTGTGTACACATTCGAGTTGCTGATTCAGCCAGCCATGAAGAACGAACCTGAGAAACTGGCTACAGTCATGGAGAAAGCCAAGCTTCGAGTGCTTAAGGTGACCATTTACTAATAATTTCACATGCTACCTAAACTAATTCAGAAAAAGATAATACAGTAACGATTATCTTGTGAGTATCAGTTTAATGCCCTCTTCATTATTTTTTAGCAATATGACTATGATAGCAGCACAGTGAGGAAGAAGATTTTCCAGGAGGCTCTGGTGGACATCACACTGCCAGCCATCAGGAGAAACTTGGCACCCAGCTGTAAAACTGTAACTATGAGCTCAGCATTAGCACTCACACACAGCGGGGAAAAGCATGAGACATGCAGCACAATATAAAAAGCTTTCATGTCACTGGGAAGATACTGTCATAAAATATAATTTAATATATGCAGTCATCCCTCGCTATATCGCGCTTCAGGATCTGCGGCTTCAGTCCATCACGGCTTTTTAATAAATATTCATCGAAAAATAAAAAAATAAAAATAAAAAAGTGCAGGAAAATGCCGCGAGGAGTCACTACTGACTCGGAATCGTTTCTCGGCTTGACTCTGACTTCAACTTTGAGTACTGATTCTCACCCCAGCCTCTTCTAATGCTTGGAAATTCGTCTCGACCAATCAGCTTGCGAGATTTCAGAGGTTGCGTCCCAAACCGGAGTCAGTAGTGAGCTTGTGGTTTTTCCCTTAACTCTTTCACTATTACATAGGGGAAAAGTTAAGGGAAAGGCGGCAAGGTCACCACCGACTCCGGTTTGGGACTCGGTTTGGGACGCTCTGAAATAACAGCACTAGTGTGACAGAAAAGGCGGAAGTCAAGGCATTTCTTACACTTTATTTACATCTATGTACAATTACACATGTATTTTATATTATTTATATTTTATTTACATTTTATGTATTGTTTTTGAATGTTTAATTGTCATTATAAGCATTTATAGTGTTGAATATGTATTTAAGTGAGGGATCGCTGTATTTAATACTGTAGTATTAAAGATTAATAATGTCAGACTTGCGGATTATAATAAATATCCAGCGGAAGTGAAATAAAACATAACAGGAGAATATTCAACGCTGTTCATCCCAGTTACACACTTATCACGGTTGGCCATATATCCTTGGTAGCCATATTGGCAGTTCTCCCAGGCAAATATTTACAGTTATTTTCAAGGTCAGGCCAGTGTCTGCTCGATAGTGAACTTGAAAGAAAATAAACCCCCAAAAAATAGAGAACACAGCGTTTTAAACATGGATTTGAAATGGCTGTTAAAATTTGACAAAAATAATTTTTGCATAAATCATTTTTCGACAACATAAAAAATATTTTTTCATTACTGATTTGAGATTTCACTATATCTTCATTGATGCTGCAATCACTCATGAGTTCTGGAGTTCAAGCCCGGTTAGATCCATGGCTGAGAGCCTATAATAATTTTATCTGAGCTCTCAGGGAGGAAGGCATGGGATACGCTCACTCCCCTGTCAGTTAAGTGATCTCTCGCCAATCATAAATACCTGTGAGCTCATGCATACAAGGGGCAGTTAGCGCTTTATTCCAAAGTTCCCGAATATGCATACACAGCATGCCTAACGTTTTGTGTAAACCTGCTTACAGATAAACACATAAATAAACTCACAGTCCAGAGGTAAAGCATAACCTGCATGATGGAGGTAGTAAAAGCAAAATGCTGGTGTTTTACAAGTACATGATTACATCAGGATAAGCACAGCACAGTGGCGTAGTGGTTAGCACGTCCACCTCACAGCAAGAAGGTCTTGGGTTCTAGTCCTGTGCCTGGTTAGGGGGTTTCTGTGTGAAGTTTACATGTTCTCCCTGTGCTTGTATGGGTTTCCTTGGCGTACTCTGGTTTTCCCCCAAAGGCATGCACATTAAGCTGAATAGATGTATTACTACTACTACTACTACTTTTCTTTCGGCTTCCCCCATCAGGGGTCGCCACAGTGAATCATCTGTTTCCATTAAGCTGAATAGATGTATTAGATATACTGTACTTTATACGTGTGTGAGTTTGAATACTTGTACATATGTGTTGGCCCTGCGATGCTCTGGCGAGCTGTTCAGGGTGTACCATGCCTATTCTCCGAATCAGCTGAGATGAGCTCCAGCCTCCCCATGACCCTAATAAGCCCTAATAAATGATAAAGAGGTTCAGAAAATAAAATGAAATGGGATAGGAAACATCAGGAAGTTTACAATCACAAGATTTGTGTTTCTCCTTTTTTTTTTTGTTGTTCTTGTAGGAGCTGCAGAAATATGAGCAGTACATCTTTGCTGATTACACACACTTCGTCCAAGTGGAGAACGTCTATGAGGATATAATGCTGAACACCCTGAATAATGAAGTGAACAAAGGTGAAATGGCTTTAATCTTAAGGTTATGAAATTATTACCATGTTTATACTGAGGAAGTTCCGGTTAGAGGCAAAGACTAGAAATACACCTACTGTCCACTTTATTAGATATACAGTGTATATAAATGGGCAGCGGTGGCCCAGTGGTTAAGGTTTTGGGTTACTTACCTGAAGGTCAGAGGGTCAAGCCCCAGTACCACCACGCTGTCACTGTTGGGCCCTTGAGCAAGGCCCTGAAGTGCTCAGTCGAATTGTAAGTCGCTCTCCATAAATATTACCGTTGTATGTCATTCATGGAGTTATTTCATGAGCCAGTCATGTGGCAGCAGTGAATTGCAGGTGTATGAAATTCCCAGAAGATGAACAGCTACTGAAATACTCCATCAGCATGAACGCCGTGATTTAAATTCGAGATTTTTTTAAACAAAGACCAATTTTCATGTTTACAATGCAATCTCTGCCGATAAGTAGCTTTATATATATTTCATGTATAGCGATAAATAGCTTTGGCTCTTGTGTAGAAGTTAAGAGTTTGAATCTGAATACTCAAAACCAGGAGCTCACCATATCTTTTTTTCATGCAGTGGTGAAAGAAGCAGCCACTCTAAAGAAGCACAACTTGTTTGTGGACAGCACCGAGCTACAGTGCCTTAGCCAGAGCAGTTTGACGGACAGCCGCACTCCGCCTCTCTCAGCTCCATCCAGTCCAGCCAAAGTGCAATCTGCAGCCGCGGCACAAAAAGCTAAGCCGGGTTCCAGCTCTTTGTTGGAAGAGAATGGCAATTCAGAGAGACAAGCAGTAGAAGAGCTTTCCACAGAACCCAGTATGCCGGCTTGTGTTTCCGCACATTCCCCAGATCCACCGGAGAACCCTTTAACATCCATATCTGATCCCTCAGAGCCGATGGGTGAGAATTCTGTGGATAAACCTGACATGGGCGCCTGCACTTCAGTACCTGAAACAGCTGATGCTACAGCTCACAGCCAGGCTATGATATCCACTGCTACTGCTGTCGATGCTTCTCCTGTAATTATCGTATCAGAACCGGCGTCAAATGCAGATCAAACCAGTACGGTCAACCTACCAAATGAGGCGATCTTAGAAAGTCCTGCTGTGTTTGTGAAAGAGAATAAAGAAGTCAGTGCTACAGAAGAGACAGAGGTCGCTGAAAATCAGTCTCATTCTGAGATCGCTGATGTGCCAACACCCCCCGAGGAACCACACAGTGGTACAGTCCAGATTGATACAACCGATGCTGAAAATCAGGATAATGAAACTCGTATTGAAAATCTTTCCTGTTATTCATCTTCCCCTAACGTTGACACCGCAGTCAGTGAGACAGCAGCAGAAAGCGTGATGGAGAGCTCCACTTCTACCACCAAGACAAATGGGTTCCCCGTTATCCCTGATCTGCCAGCAGGGTACGACATGTCTGCAACGGAAGAGCCTGAAGGTGCCACCGATCCACACCAAGACTCTTTCTATGAGGTTCAGGAAGCCAACGAGGCACTGGACAGCGTGAAGTCCATCAGAGATCTGGTGGTGGAAATCATTGAGGTGGAGGACATCGTGAGTCCCTGTCCAGACAGTACAGGAACTCAGTAAGGGCTCATTAATGATTTAATTTGTAGGAGACTTACTGCACAGGGGCGTTTACAAACAACTAACAAAATCGTATTTTGATTGCTTCTAACTCTGAGAACAGTTTAGACTGAAAATGCCTTTCGTTCAACATTGTAATGAAACCTTTTTGCTTTTTTTTTTTTTTACACTGACATTCCAAAAATAAAAAGATATCAGACATTCATCTAATTTTTTGAACTATTGTTTAGAATTAGTTTAGTTAGCACTGCACTTTGTATGTAACACTTATTCTCTTTTGAATATCACACTTTTAAATGCTTGTGTATTACTTAGTACTACATTCTACTTTTTATAATTACTTTAAAATCATTTCTAATGTGGGAACAGTGTTTTACATGGTACATCGGTGAGCTCAAAGTGCCACTGAGTGTGTAACCTTGTGTAGGTGAATGCTAGTTGAAGTACAGTATTGTTTATACTGTAAATATTGGACTCTTTTATAACTGCAATAAACTGATATTTTCTACCTAGCATGGATGCATTGTTTTAAAATTCGCAATATGGATGTGACTTCATTCATGATTTTTTAATAACTAAGAATCAAATCCAATATCTTATAGACATTAGTACATTGCGACCGAAAAAAAGTAAATCCCAAAAAAAATTAAAAGACAATCAAAACTTTAATAATTACAGATTTTATTTATTATTATTTGGACACATGAAACTTATTGAGGCTGGAGAGACAATCATAAGATCTGTTGGTAGCTCGACCCTAACTTGAACACCTTGTGCTTGAAGAACTTGATGGAGTGAGATGGAGCGACGGCGCACACACACAGCTCGAAGATCACTGGAAGGGCTGAGGGAAATGTTTCCAGATCAGGTGATCTCTCTTTGCGTGGCGATGTTGGGTGGACGGCCAGCTCCTCTGATCTCGGTCCTTGTCATTTTTTTCTGTGGCGCTACCTTAAATCACGAGTATATACTCATGAACCCTAACCTCTTGTAGCCCTTAAGGTCGCTATATACAGCATGATGAATAAAAACTGTATTGAATTAAGTTTCATGTGTTGATGGACAATAACAAACACTTTTACTTTATTTACTTTTGAAATGTGGGAGGTTTTACTGGGTCATCCTGTAGAAAGTACTCAAAATGCTTAGTAAAACATTCTATGAGTAAAACATTTGGTTAGCTTGTATGGAATCCCTGAGGATTGTGTTTATCTTTCATACTCAAGCATTAATTTTGGAATGATCCTGAAAATATCCACCATGTAGCAATGGACAGGGATCTGTATGTCAGGGTATATCATGGGAAAACGTCGCATGAGGTATGATTACACCCTGGTTGAGATGCTAGTCTATCACAGAGCCGCATGTACATGTACACTTATCCACACTTTCAGGAAATATATTTAAGTCAGTCCAACTACCGGCATGTTTTTGGGAGGTGAGTGAAAACCTGGAACCTGAAGGAACTCCATGCAGACATGAAGACAACATGTACAGGATATGGGTCATTCTGTCAGTTATTATGATCTGCATTCAAAAAAAAGTTTCAGTATGATCTTAAAGGCCAATTCCATCTATAAGTGTAATACTTGTGAGCTCATCCATCCACAATCCTGGCCACAATGATACACATATGACATTGATATTACTGACACATGTGTTTTCATTTTATGTGCTTGCTGACTGGATAACCATGTGAGGAATATTCCTTCTTCGAAGTCGGACCACGGCGGAGTCCACACTGGCTGCAACTCTTTTTGCACACGAGTCACCTTCCAGCTGTAAATGTGCACCCTGAAGCTGCTTTACTTCTTTTTCTGCACAATTCAAGTGCTGCTTCAACATATCACTTCCCTAGAAGACAGATATCACACAGTATATTCACTATACAACACAATTTCCCTCAACTTTATCAGCATGAAACTAAAAAGATTAATGCGCTCGAAGGTTTCTCTTCATTCATTCATTTTCCAAACCGCTTATTCCTAGTTTGGGTCGCGGGGAAGGCTGGCGCCCATCTCAGCCAACTCC
>JAQNCB010000013.1:9106922-9120280 GCA_030068295.1 Euristhmus nudiceps
GAGAGCGCACGCTCTCTCTGTCTGTCTCGTGCGCGCGCTCTCTCTGTCTGTCTTGTGACTCATATGATGGTGTTGCCATCCTACCTCTAGATTTTAAGTATGATGTAAAATAAATGTCAATAATACTGCTTTCAAATACATTTGAACTCTTGAAATACACTCTTATTTTTCCATACAAAATAACACCCTGTAATGTAACACTGTATTTACATCAATTTTCTGTACAAAATACGGAGAATCCGTACTTGTAGGCATCTCTGCTATAAGTAACAACTTCTTGCTTCTCACCTGTAGGCTCTCTGCTTCTGCAATCCTCTTTAACAGCCCCTCATTGACTGAGCAATGTAGAGTTTCCTGTTTAATGATGACATCATGCATGACCTGTTCAAGGCTCTTGCTGAGCTGCTGAGACGTCTCCAACACAGCAGCTGATGTCTCTAACACCTCTTTACACTCTGCAGATGTGGATGCAGGAGAACAAAATCCCAATTTACTGGATTTTTCATTTTGGGATTACATTGTGAAAATTAAGTATACTTTTAGTACAAAACACAGTGTCACATATGTGTTGATTGCAGTACCTGGGGTAAATGGAGCAGTGGGGTCAGGTTTCAGTACGAGAGAAGAGATTGAGAGACATACGCCTGCTGAACGTGATCCATACTTCGGGAGCAGCTCAATTACCCTGGACCTTTCAAAAGCACAGTCCAGAAGCCTTCTGCTGCTCTGAGCCAGTATCTTAAATTAAAAACACAGAGGTTTACATCAGAGACATCAGTCAGTGTCCTTGCACCATTGAATTAATCCAAAGTCTCGTTTCTACCTGCAGCTGAGATAAAGTGTCTCTCAAGAGAGTCTCCAGTTTCTGCTTCACCTCATTCAAACCTTTCCTTTCGTGACAGAGCAGATGATGAGCTCCATCTATTTCCTACAATGAAAAAACAAGAAATTTTTTAAAATTGTCCCCCCCCCCCCCCCCCCCCCGTTTTCTTCCTAATTTAGTCGTATCCAATTCCCACCTATCAAATATTGCCTTCCCTTTCACATGACCACCACCTACCAGGGAGGAGTGAAAGCACGCACATGCCCCCTCTGTGACATGCAATGCTAGCCACTCGCCTCTTTTCGAACAGCGGCGCATGCGCGTTTTTGGACGATTTAACACACACGGAGGGAAAGCGCGATCCGTCCCCTCATACGAATGAGCTTGCAGACGCCCATGATTGGCTGGCGATTGCTGAGTAACATGGAAGTAAGCGTATGCCGTCCCTCCCTCCCGTGAGAACTCGGCCAATTAGCTCCTGGCACGGACGGCTGTGCATTAACCAGGAGCTTGTAATCGAACTTGTGATAAAACAAGCAGAGTTGACACCACGTTCATAATAAATAATCGATCATCAATTTATGTGTATAATGACAGAGGTATTAAAAAGCAGTCTAATGGATTTGGCGCCCTCTGTTGGATGCAGGTTGAATTGCACTTGGTAAAAAAAAAAAAAAAAGGATTAGCTGTGTCTGAAAGTTAGTGTTAGCCTTACTGATCACTGATCACATCCCCTGTGTGCAAAATTAAACATGCTTCATTTTAGAGAAAAGGGGAAACATTAGAAGCTGAGATAATCTTGGATGTGTACAGAGAGGCTAGAGGAAAATATCTTGGGCATAGTCACATGGCAGTCATTATGAAGTTAGTTGGTGTGAGACAAGAGGATGCGGAGGACAGGGATGGATGGAAACAGATGATTTGTTGTGGCGACCCCTGAGGGTAGAAGCCGAAAGAAAAGTAGTAGAGTCACATGGCAGTCATACATGTGTATTTATCCCACAAGGGAAATTTGGCTCTGCATTTGACCTTTCCAGAATGAACCCACACACACGTCAGCAGTGAGCACACACATTCGGAGCAGTGGACTGCCACACTGCAGTGCCCAGAGAGCAGTTGGGCGTTAGGTGTCTTGCTCAAGGCCTCTTCAGCCATGAATGTGTTGCTCACTCCCCCTGCCGCCACACATCAATAATCAATTGTCCATAATCAATAATCGACAATCAACAAGTAAGTTTATTACCAGAGCAGTGGTGGATCTGTGGTAAGGTGCTGGATTACTGATTCACAGGTTGGGTGTTCAATCCTCTCTGTTAATCCGTTGTCCCTGCTGTCCCCCCAGTGCATCTAACTGGGTTATCAAAGGCCATCCATGTCTCTCACTATCTATGGTGAGAGGGATGTAAAAGAACCATTGCTGACTTTCGTCAAGAGTAGCTGCATAGCCGTCAGCGTGTTTCTACCCTGATGGCTTGGCGAGCTGTCCAGGATGTACTCTGCCTTGGCCCAGAGTCGGCTGAGATGGATGCCAGCCTCTCCACGACCCTAATTAGGATTAAACGGTTCAGAAAATGAATGAATGAGTTTATTACCACTGGTAAAGAGGTTATGTTTTACCCCGTCTTTGTATAAGATCAAGATTAAGATTAATCTCACGTTATCATGAACAGAATGGCGGTGCGGTGGGGTAGTGATTAGCACATCTGCCTCACAACAAGAAGGTCCTGGGTTTCTGTTCCAGGCTCAGCGAGGGCGTTTCTATGTGGAACTTGCATGCTTTCCCTATGCTTCCGTGGGTTTCATCCAGGTACTCTAGTTTCCTCCCGCAGACATTAAGGTGATTGGCTGTTCCAAATTACCCCACGGTGTGAGTATGAGTGTAAATGGTGGTTGGTGTGTGTGTGTGTGTGTGTGTGTGTGTGTGTTGGCCATTCGATACACCGGCAGACTGTTAATGGTGTACCATGTCATCACCCATCATCTGAGGCTCCAGCCTTCTCACAACCCATAGTACAATAAAGTGATTTGACTGAATTTGGGTTGAATGAATGAATAGTGAACAGATGATTTGATTAACCAATAGCAGCGTACTGTAACTGTCTCATTTGAGTAACCAAAGATTGTTTTATGTTTCCATAAATCTCAATAAATTAAATCAAGCCCAGAGCTTTCAGAGGTGTACTTTGCTTGGCGTTGGACAATAAAAAAATCTGGTTGGACAAATTCCCGTCTCCTGTCTTTGCCTTTATTGGAAGAAAAGATACAGTAAATTGCACCACACGCCTCACTCACTGTCTCAGAGGCCGGTCTTCGTTTCCGCTCGCCTGAGCTCCTCTGGTTGATGTGCAGAGCGGTCCTGATGCTTTGTAACAGTTTCTCCAGCTTCTCTTTCTGATGATCCAACCTAGTAGCTTCTTCACTGATCCGCCCTGCCTGTCTCCTTAAATGGCCTTCTACTTGGCGTACAGCACGACTGTATTCAGCAGCCACTGCTGTGCTGACCTGGGCACCGTGCTCTCGCAGAGCAGGTGAAGGGAACGGGCCACTTGAACAAAACTTGAGTAAAAAAGATAAAAATGTTTATTAGAATCAGCTGCCATCTCATTATGAGCTACATCTAGGCTTTCTGCAGCTGTACTCTCTACTTTACCATGCTCCACTTATATAATTATTGAGTGTAGTCTATCTATATCAGCCTCCCTATCCGTTCAAGGTCCTGGGTATGACTTTAAACTGCATCCGCCCATAGTACAGAGGTAGCACCTTACCCCGGAAAGGGCCTTCTGGCAAAGGATACGTCTCTCCTGGCAGACCTGGTCCTCCTACTATGTGTGGCATTGTTTGTGATGCCTCAGTTTTGCCAACAAAACTCTGACTCCAAATCCACCTGCTGCCTTGTAGGTTCTGCCTCTGGTGCAGGCAAAGGCTAAGAGAAGGCACTCCGAAAATAAACCACTTGATGCGAAGTGGTGCCCCTCAAGGTATCAGCCTACAGGCTCCCAATGAAAGCCTGCATTATCAGGCTAGGCATCGGAAGACGCCAACGGTCCGCACTGGACTATGGCTTTTATAGATAGATTCGTTCGAGGACCATCACAGACCTCCAGTCACGTAACTTCAGTAATGAAGTGATATTAATACGAGTATATCATGCCTAACAGGGATTTATATATAGTGTAAACCTTTTTAGTCGTGGACCCTTTACCCGAGTAGGCCAGCAGTGTCGCCTTTCCATGGATGAAGGTGTATTGTCCAAGTAGCAACAGATGGGCAAAAAGTCATTGTCGAACTACTGGGCGTTTACACCCGAGCCTAGAGGATCATCAGTGCCGATGCTTATCCCTGGTTTTTGTAGCGTGAAGCGACTCGGAGTTGTAGGAGTCTAGGTCCATTGTAGGTTACCTTCCCAGTACTTTTGCTGGTAGTGAAGAGTGGCACACTTGCGTTGAAGACCTTGCCCCCAAGGTCTTAGCACGGTGGGGGTCTTACTGGGATTCGAAGCCATGACCACCTGATCATAAGCCCAACACCCTGACCAGTATGGCACCGGCCCCCATATTGTCGAACTAAAGTGATTTATCCATTCAGGAGGTTAATTTATGGAAATTTGGGGCAATTATATTAATCACGATTCATTATTTAATTTATTTTTTCCCCCAGTTTAATAAAGATAACTTAATTCCACCACAAAAAAATAAATATAAAACCTTTTTTTAACATAAAGGAAAGCCGACTTTACCAGGGATACACCGGAAACGGGGTAAGGCACTCTCCACACGACAGATGTGTTTGATCACGTGTTCATGAGGTGCATATGGATTTTGTAACCTTACCACAGTACTGCTGGATTTAGGTCGGGTTTTAATTTTGTCGCCATGCTGTTTTTCAGTGACAGTGTCGGACAGAAGCGCTGTATCCAGGATCTTGGATGAAAGCGGTGGCGCTCGGTAGCGTGCGGCGGAATCCAGCGGTTTCCCCCGGGACTGCAGCACCAAGCGCTCGGCGCGCCGGATGGAGGGCAGCGACTCATCCTGAGCTCCGGCTCTGAGCTCGCTACACCGAGGGGATCGAATTATACCTCTCATGACTTAAAACAAAGTACGATCGATGCTTTCAGACCCATTAACTCCCGTTTGGAATTGAATAACTCTGTTGGGCGATGAGACGGAGGCTGTTTGAGGTGTTTCCAGAGCAACAGTAAAAACACGCATCACGTTGGGCTTGAGGGTCACGCGACACTACCTTCCTTTCTAAATAAGGGATCCAGTGGCCATTAAATATAAATCTCACTTCACTTCATGTACACACATGGAAAGAAAACTCTTAAAAAACACTGGCTTTCCCATATTCCCATACCAACTTGTTCTTACCTTAAATGGTGTTCTTAAATATTATTAGATTTCTATAATGGAAAAATTGATGGTTTACTTGTAGTTAGCCCAACCTGCTTTTATTATCATCATCATCATCATCAATTCATTAATTTTCTACGCCACTTGGTCCAAAATAGTTTCGGAGAGAAGCTGGCATCCATCTCAGCCAACACTAGACAAGGTCGGGGTACACCCTGAACAGTTTGCCAGGCCAACAGACCTACAACAGTTCACACTTACTCTCAGAGCTAGGGGCAATTTGGAACCACCAATCAGCCTACTGTGCATGTTCTTGGATTGTGGGAGAAAACCAGAGTACCTGGAGGAAAGCATGGGGAGAACATACAGACTCCACACAGAAACACTGCAGGCATGGAAATCTAATCCAGAACCTTCTTGTTGTGAGGCGGACATGCTAACCACTGCATCATCAACTTATCATCATCAACCTCACATGGAAATAAAGTTCTGGTTTTAATTACCCATATGCTTATTTTACTGTGTGTTCCCCATTATGCGAGTGTATCCAAAATATAGAAAAACCCACCCAGTTTAAGTATAAACTTGCTTGTGGCAAAACCTTTCAAGGCCACGGGTAATGGTCTCGTTTGAAAGGTGATATATGGGTTTCTCTTAGACATGCCACTAATGTGAAAAACTATCAACACTCATTATAAGTAACAAAAATATGTAAAGAGTTATAAGTGCTCATTGTCCAAAAAAATTCTTCACATTGGCCTGACTTTCACCTTCAAACCGGACATTCCAAAATCAAATCAAATCAGTGTTGAGTGAGATACTCATTCTGACAGTGTGGCAGTCATTCAGTGACTCGATCAGCACTTACTACATTAAACCCACACAAAGGCAGTACAAGCTGGGTTTTGACCCTCATAATAGGAATGGCACGAATGATAAAATTTGAGCTCAGTGTGATAACAGATTTTATTGTCCTCAAGAAAGAACAATGACTTGTCACATGGCTATAACCTCAACCAAATTAACTGGTGAACGTCAGAATACAGACTTCTGGTCAACATATAAAGACGACAGTAGACCAAAAAAAAAAAAAAAACAATCAGCAAGTTACACTTGGTTGTACTCAATTATAAATAAACAAAGAAATATTTTTTAAAAAGTAAACACAAACAAAACCCACTACACCAATAAAACAGGAAACATCAATCACAAAAAATAAAGCAAAGACTGGCACATGAATATAGTTTCTCTCATTAAGACCTGAAGGAAATTAATGGTTTATATACAAGAACAACTCAAGAAGGCCAGTCTCTTAATCCCAGAAACAAAAGGATAATGACTTTCTTGGGGAAAAACCAGTAGATGTGCTTTGTTGCTGGCAAGGAATTAGGAATTAAAAAAAAAAAAAAAGTTCTACAAGTTAAAAAAAAACAAACAAAAAAAAAAAAACATCCCAAGTATCTCAGGCTGCAGAGTCAATACGTTTGTTTAGCTGAAAGAAAATAACTCCAGTCAATGGAATACAGTTATATAAAAAAATGATCACTAATAAACCGTTAGGAAGAGAAGGCATTTTAGCAGTAAAGGAAAAGTGGGGGTCATTGCCAAACCATGGCAGTGTTACGACAAGGATATGGTTATCACAACCCAACCCATATCCACCAATCATACAGCCGTATTCCAGTGGTGTCTGGCATTCTCTTTCTCTCTCACACTCACACACACACACTCATAGCGTCTGTTTGAGGCCAACCTTTGGCTCAACCTTGCTAAAGATGTCCTGATGGAGTTCAATTAGCATGCTATCTCTCTTCTCTGCATCCATGAGTACTTGCTGGGGAAAAAAAAAAGAGCAGAAACATTAAATACCACACTGTAGCAATTGCAATTATAGATATAATTAAATACAAATCAACCACTGAAGAGCAAGTCAACCAGCTGTATAGATCAGAAACAAAGTGAAAGAATAAATGTGGTACCTCAATGAGTTGATCCCTTTTCTGTATACATTCCCTCAATCGCCCTTCTTCAAAGCCTCGCTTAACCCTTTCAGTGTTCCAGGCTTGTTCCACCTGCTTGTTGGTTTTAATCATCTCTCTCAGCTCTCTGCGAGAATCTTTCAGCTGTTCTGATAATTCTGTGATTGCTTGTTTGTGACTTTGTTTTTGGTCCTAGAAATGATTAATAAAAATAAATCAAATGCATAATAGACTGATGAATTTCATCCACGGTACATGATGAGAACGGTAACTACAGAGCATGTACACAGCATTCTGTCAATTCCCTGATCCTGCCACTAGGTGGAGGTACTACCTAGAAAATCCATGGGTGGGAAACCCAGCATTGAAGCTTCCCAGCATTAATTAATTCACTTCAAAAGTATGCAACATCAAAATGCAGTTTGTTCCAAGAGTTTGGCTACAAATCAATGAATATGTTCTGACTAACGCTGCCTATAGGCAACTGGATTAAAAAAAGTCTCTGCAACAGTCATGGAATGTGTCTTTGTACATGTTGAGGCTTCTGATGGATTCGCATTTTGGTAAAATCTACGACGTGTTACCCAACAGACAGTGCCTTTTGAAATTCCAATACTGTTAAATCACATGTGGGGCAAAAATATTACACTAACAATAATAATTATCATCACCAACATTATTATTATTATTATAAGCGGCACAGTGGCGTAGTGGTTAGTATATCTGCCTCACAGCTGACTCTGAATTCGAGTCCTAGGCTCAGAATTTCTATGAGGAGTTTGCATATTCTCTTTATGCCTTCATGGTTTTCCCCTGGGTACTCCAGTTTCTTCATACAGTCCAAAGGCATGAACATTAGTCTTATTGGCTTTTACAAACTGCTCCTATGTAGTATGAGTGTAAATGGCTGTGTGTTGGTCCTGCATTAGTCTGGAGAGCTATGGTTTGGCAAATGATTAAGTATTATCATCATCATCATCATCATCATCATCTACAGAGCTATGATGTTTTCTGGCACTGATTTATTTGTACTGAAGGCAAGCAACGTCTTATAGTTTCAGGACTCAAGTACAGAATTTTGTTGAGACGAGGCGAGGTGCTTTTTGCCAGATTTCCATCTTTGTGGTGACACCCATCATCTTAACATGTTTGGCGAGGTTGCGCAAAACCATGAGTAGCGTTCCAGCTGCTATTGCTAAAATAGATGTTCTAATGTTCCACAACTTTGCCACCTCCCTTCCCAGATATTGATATTTATTTATCATTCATTTTCTGAAGTGCTTAATCCTAAATAGGGTCATGCGGAGGATGGCACCCATCTCAGCCGCCTCTGGGCGAGAGCAGAGTACACCCTGGACAACTCGCCAGGCCATCGCAGATCAGAAACACACTGAAGGCTATGCAGTTACTCTTGATGAAAGTCAGCAATGATCCTTTTACGTGCCTCTCACCAGTTAGCTGCACTGGGTGGACAGCAGTGACAACCCGGTGATAGTGGGGATTGAACCCCCGACCCTGGGATCAGTAATCCACCACTGCCCATTTATTAATAATTTTCCTCTTATTTATCGTTTGTTTATGTCAGTAGTACATATCAGGCTGATTAAATAATCTCCAGGTGGCACTGTAGTCAAATGGTTAGCAGATCTGCCTTACAGCAAGTGGGTCCTGGGTTCGAGTCCTGGGCATGCTGAGGACGATTCTGTGTGAAGTTTGTATGTTATCACTGTGCTTGCGTGGGTTTCCTTCAGAGTTAGCTGTTCCAAATTGCCCCGAGGTGTGACTGTGAATAGTCGTTTCTGTGTTGCCCTGCGATTCACAGACAAGCTGTACAAGGTGAACCGTGCTTTAGCCCAGTGTTGCCTGAGATAGGCTTCAGCCCCCTTGTGACCCTAATAGGATTAAGCAGTTCTGGCAAATGAGTGAATGACTAAAATATTCCTGCTCACTTTTTACAATAATTGGGCAAGTTCTCTCAATTCGTCACTCACACTAACTGTTTTTAAGCTTCACATGTAATGGGACACATGTAAAGACTGCTGCTCTGTAATAAAGAAAGGATTCAACTAAATTAATTGTTCATATTATTATTTCCAATTAACTTTACTTTTTATCAGACTAATTCTAAATGCTGTGATGCGCCCGCCCCCCCCCAAAAAAAAAAATTAACAACTTCGATGACTTACTGCTGAAATACTGATCTGATAAACTGACAAAAGCAATTAGTACAATAGCAGCACTGACACACTGTCACCATACCTGTATTACCGCCTCGGCTTCTTCTAAAGCTGTACAGAGTTTTGAAACTTCCTGCCTTGTGCTTACAGTGTGCTCCTCCCAATCTTTGAGGCAGATTGAAAGCAGAGACTCCTGCTCTTGCACCTGACTGACCAATGCGCCCTCAGCTCCACCTCCAGGCAAGCCCCGCCCAATGAGAGAATCTGAGAGGGCCTGTGAACAACATCATGATACAAGTCACGTTAAGCTTGTATTGTATTGCCACCGAATGTAGCATAAAGCACTCGGACTCCAGAAGCACAATCTGATAAGACTATCGGAGTTATCTCACAGAGCAAAGTAGAACAGAAGGTAAACAGGAAATCGATTCAGTCCACCTGAACATCTTGGTGCGAGCTCTCCACTGCCTGCTGCAGACGAGTTATGAGAGCTTCTTTCTCCACCAACACCTTTTCCAGGGTGGAGTCCCGCATTTTCCACGACTCCCTCTCTTTCTGAACTTCCTGCAGCGACTGAGTCTTCTCAGCCAGTTCCACTCGCAAATGCTAAAAGCAAAGAAAGCGAGAGAGAGAGAGAGAGAGAGATTTTTCTGGTAAGACCAGGAGTTCCTCAGTCAACAACCAGCACAGGGATTTAGTGTATTTATTTGACCTTTGCTCTGTGTTTGTCTTACATTGATGACATCCTGGTTACTCTGGAGGACACTGTTGAGAGTGAGGATGTCTCCCTCTTGTCCTCTGTTTGCTTCCTGTAGCTCTTCTAGCTCTTTCTGCAGGTTTTGCTCTCTTTCCTTCAGTTCAGTCAGCTCAGCTTCCAAAACCCCCTGAAACAAATCAACAGGAAAAATAAAGGAAATGTTTTTAATACCTTAAACTGTTTTCTTCCACAAAGGAATACTCACTCACTCATTTACCGAACCCCCCCCTCCGGGTACTCCAGTTTCCTCCCACAGTTCAAAATGCACAGTAGGCTAATTGGCTGTTCAAAATCTCCCTTAGGTGTGTGTGAATGGTTGTGTGAATGTTGGCCCTGCAATGGCCTGGTAAACTGTCCAGTGTGTACCCTGCCCTCGCCAGGAGTCGGCTGAGATGGGCACCAGCCTCCCTGCGACCCTAATTAGGAATAAGTGGCTTAGAAAATGAATAAGGGTGCACTTTCTTTTTCACATCACTAGGCTCGAAGACCATGTTTGAAGTGTATGCAGGATACAATAAATGCAACATCAAGCCCTTGGGCACTTACAGAATCAGCAAGTGTCATCTCTCTCACCTCTTGCTCAGAGTGTGCATCAGTCAAAGTTACTGTTACATTACTGATGAACTTATCGGCCTCCTCTAACCCCAAGCCAAGGTCCACACACAGCTTTCGGATCAAAGCAACAGACTCCTGATGAAACGAGAGCAGACCTCGGAATTAATCTCAAGGTGGAACACTGGCGCTTATGAAACTTGAGCGCTGTGCTGCAAGTTCGAGATCTAACCTGAATAACTCGGTCTCTGCTTTTCAGTGAATGGCTAAGATTCCGGATCAGTCCATTCTCATCGTGTGGGCTGCAGACAGGATCCTGCACAAAAAAAAAAAAAAAAAAAAAAAAAAAGGGGGGACAACACACAATTGTGTCTATTAGTTGTCCGCAATACATTCATGACAAATAACATGTCAGAGTCTGTTAAAAATTCTTTATGCTACATGCTACCCTGAATGCATTCCTGAAAGACACATCATAGTCTTGTGCACACTTTCATGTTCTGCAGCATAAGAAATATTCAGATGCTAAATTATATATCAACATTTTGTTGCGATACTAACCATCCTCTGTATACAGGGTTTTTTTTTTTTTTTTTTTTTTTTTTTTTAAAGTTATTCAACATGACAGATGGTTCACATGATCTAGAGCAACTGGTTAATGATTAATGACTACAACCTATGCTCAGAGCAAACACCTACTGCTGAGGAAGATTCCAGTGTGTGTGTGTGTGTGTGTGTGTGTGCGCGTGTGTGCGCGCGCACGCGCGCATGTTTTTGTCTTGTGCACCTGCATTTGTGAAATTCCTTGTTGGACACCACACCCACAGTATTTACACACCTATACAACTAAAGCCTTTTTGCAGTTGATACAAGCACAATTTATATAAAACAGATTAACAGAAATTATTTTAAAGTGCTCTGTAAACTACACAATCATTTCATAACAATGTCATCACAAAACCCTAACTTCAGTTCACAGAGGCGAACACATACACCAGGGCCACAGGAATGCAGAGATGTTGAACCCTCGACAATTCTGAGCTAGATACAGAAATAGACCGGGCTGCAGGAGAGACAAAACCTGTTCTACATGATAGATCACATGTTCATATCACACCTACATTCAGGTGCTGGAGACAACAGCAGTCCATTCATTAGGTGTCAGGATAAGATCTGCAAATATCTAAAGTAACAGATATAGTGCCTATTTAATTACCACATCGTTTGAATTTCATATTTAAACCGAAATAAATATCTTTTCCTGGTTCACAGTTGTAAAAAAAAAATGATGAATGGAAATCTGGAATAGTGTAAGGCACTGAATGAAGGATTTTTGCTGCATTTTCCACAGCATTTGATTTATTTGTATTTTCTATGTTATATAACTAAAATATTGCCTTCAGTGCCTACAATAAAACAACTTCTGCTTCAATACCGATAAACATATAAATCGAGTGTTAAACTGTCGGCGCAGTCTAAACAGAGGAAACCGACCTGGTGACATCACTTCGACGATTCATTTGCTGTTTGATGTCAATTCTTACCACTGGTAGTGACTCCTTTGATTCATGGACCTCACTGAGGACCGATTGGTTGCTGTTTTGAAGCCCCGCCTCCAAAGTCCTGATACGAGCTTGTGCTTGATCCAGCTGTTTTTGTAACTGCTTGACAACAAGGTGCACTCTGGCTGTAGTGACCTGCAGTAAAACAATATAAAGCCGAGGATAAATATTTGGATGAAATAGCATCACGCTGACTGTCAGTCATGTACGACAAGATTGAGTGCAAGAACTGTTTTATTATAAACACATCCATTAGATGATGGGAGAATGTAGCACTTTTATTATATTATTCAAACTTTAAATTACACAAAATTAATTTTGGTTTGTGGGCTACGAACCTCGTCAGTTAAATAAACCCAAACAAGTCAGCAAATTAACATAAATACTTACAATTGTGAAAAATTCAATAATTCTTCAAAAGGTAAATAACTAAAATAAATAAATATGCACATTCCTTCAATCAAATACTTTTATTCTAAATTTTGCTACTTTTTTAAAAAAAAAATTTTTTTAAGTAAAGTGGGTTCAAGTGTGGTTTCTCTGCTCAAGTTACATGAGCTAATATCCTAGCACAAGAGGAGCCAATCAGAGTGTGCCATTGCTCATATTCATAAAGTGCGGATAAAATAATTCAGTTTCAATTTTTACCACAATTTGTATTCATCCAAGAGATTTTCTCATTTAAGATTGGTGGAAATTAATCAAATAATTATTGGTACTGCATCAACAGCATCGGATAGCAAAATTATTGCACTGTTGCCATCAGATACAGTAAGTTAAATCATTATTTCATGACTACCATGTTACTGCTACTGGAACTGTTATGCGAGATATTCAAACACATGAAGCAGGAGATGAGAAGCTGGCCATAATTTCTTTAATCAGTGACCGCCAAAACATAAGCCACAGGAATTTTCCCAGGAAATGTCCAAAAAAAGAAGAGACATACACTTTAAGCCAGTACACCTTTTCCTTTATCAGTAAAACTTTTAATTATAGTGCGATCGTCACATTATGATGTTTATCAGTTTACTACATTTCTTTCGGCTTCTCCCCTCAGGGGTCACCACAGCGAATCATGTTTCCATCCATCCCTGTCCTCCACATCCTCTTGTCTCACACCAACTAACTTCATGTCCTCTCAGTGCATCCATGT
>JAQNCB010000013.1:9473340-9489991 GCA_030068295.1 Euristhmus nudiceps
GCTTTATGAAATATAATTTTTCGCGTTTCCCGCAGGGATGGGGGGGGGGGGGGGCGGCCTTTAATTTTTCCCACAAGGTAGGTAAGAGGTGATCGAAGGCCAAATAATCAATGACCATCTATTCTAAAAGGGCAACCATAAAATCTGCATGGCAAAATGATTAATTTAGGCATTTGTCCTCTTTTCCTTGGGTCATGGATGACGAGCTGTTTACTTGAAATAGGTTGCCGCCAAGGTGGTGTATCGGTTAGCACATTCGCATCACAGCAAGAAGGCCTGGGTTTGATTTTCAGCCTGGAAGTTTCTGTGTTTAGTTTGCATGTTCACATCGGGCTTGCGTGGGTTTCCTCTGGGTACTTCAGTTTTCTCCCACAGCCCAAAAACATGCACAGTAGGCTATTTGGCTGTTCCAAATCAGCCCAAGGTGCAAATATGAATGATTATGTGAGTGTTGGTCCTGTGATAGCCTGCCGAGATGTCCAGGGTGTACCCTGCCCTCGCCCTGAGTCGGTTGAGATGGGCACCAGCCTTCCTGCGACCCTGATTTGGATTAAGCGGCTTAGAAAATGAATAAATGAATGAGGCTGCCGCCATCTAGTGGAAGGATTATGAAATGACTTCATGGTAACGGTTGATGCAAAGAATGAATGATAATCATATTCTTTGAAATCTCTTGTGGGCCACATTAAATGAGTTGGCGGGCTAAATTTGGTCCATGTACCTTGTCTTTGACACCTGTGTTCTAAACATCCCGAATATCAGAACTCGATTTACTAGACAGAAGCTTCCTCATCTCAAATGATCTTCTTCCTCATGTAATAGGAACCATTTCTGACAATGGGCTCCATGCCTTGAGAAGAGTAAGTTGAAGTGGCTCGGGCATCTGATTAGAATTCCTCTTGTACACCTCCCTGGGGTGGTGTTTCGAGAATTTCCAATTGGGAAGAGAC
This sequence comes from Euristhmus nudiceps, assembly GCA_030068295.1. Lineage (NCBI taxonomy): Eukaryota > Metazoa > Chordata > Actinopteri > Siluriformes > Plotosidae > Euristhmus > Euristhmus nudiceps. The sequence goes on from JAQNCB010000013.1 coordinate 9,474,291, forward strand.
CCTACAGGTCAACCCAGAACACCCTTGAGTGACTATGTCTTTCGGCCGGTCCAGGAATGCCTCAATGGCCCACGGGAAGAGCTGGAGGAAGTGACTGGGGAGAGGGACATCTGGACCTCACTGCTTAGGCTGCTGCCCCTGCGTCCCGACCCCAGGCCAGGCAGATGATGATGATGGTGATGGACTCCAAGCCTTAACATGCCACATCCACAAGCACTTGACCAGCAGCACCAATTTCTGAGCAGAGGAGTGAGCCATGATTTGCCCTCTGCAGTTAACTTAACCAGAGAGAGCAACTGTACCTCAACTGTGTATTATATACAAAATAAATAATTTACATCTGAATTTAAAATAGCTTGCAGTATATAACAAGTTCATTCCTCTAAACAAACACTAGTATTTATATTATTTTCTTTACTAATTAACTCCGGTTTTAACTGTAAAAAACTGTTTACTGTTTAATAAAATAATTACCTTATTTATATTATTATTATTAGTAGTAGTAGTAGTATTTTGTTAGTTTCTCTCTCTCTCTCTCTCTCTCTCTGTTTAGTAATAGGAACTGTCTGTGGAGTGCACCATCATTCACTGGTTATTGTAGTTAACCTTTATCGCCTTTTGTACCGTCCATGTAGTTGTACATATCTTGTTTCTTTGCGATGGTCCAAAATATTTAACCCTTCATTCTGGATAATACAAGTCCTCCGGATATTAATCCCACAGCTTCAAATTTTCAAATTAGGTGTTTTTTTTTTTTTTTGTAAAGAAGCGCAGATGAGTTTGTTGGTTGTAATTTGTCTACAGTATACAGGGATCCCTCACTTTTCGCGATTAATGGAGGGTCGAGACCCCCTGCGAACACTGAATTTCCGCGAAGTAGGATCGACCCCCTGACTGATGTATGCATACATGTATATAATATTAATAAATACATATTCAGCTCTATAAATGAGTATAACAACAATTAAACATTCAAAAACATCATAATATGTAAATAAATATAAAATACATACATGTAATTGTACATACAATAAACTTTGTACTTACAATAAAGTATAAGAAATACCTTGACTTCAGCCTTTTCTGTCACACGAACGATGAGATTTCAGAGCCGAGTCCCAAACCAGAGTCGGTAGTGTACTTGCTGCCTTTCCCTTAACTTTGCTCCTATTTAATAGTAAAAAAGTTAAGGGAAAGGCTGCAAGGTCACTACCGACTCGGTTTGGGACGCAGCTCTTTGAAATCTCGCAAGCTGATTGGTTGAGACGAATTTCCCAGCAGAAGAAGAGGAGGCTGGGATCCGAATCCGAGTCAGTAGCGACCCCCCCGTGGCATTTACCTGAACTTTTTCTATATTTTTTCTTATTTTTAGATGAATATATTTTTTTAAATCCTTGATGCACTGAAGCCGCAGAACCTGAAGCGTGATATAGCGAGGGATGACTGTATTTACAATTTTTTCAACTTTAACTTGAGAATAAATCAAATTGAAAATTTTAATAATAATTTTAAAAATTAACAGTTTGTTGCTTTATGTGATCGGACTCAGTTCCACCATGTATCCTCCTTGTGCTGAGTCAGTAAGAGAACCCTGTGTATGATACGGTACCTCCTCTGCAGAAGTTGTCTGGCTCTCTCCTGCAGCTGAAGGATTTCCGGCTCCTCCTGCTCACAGTGTGAGGAATCAGGTAAGACCTGCAACATCACAAGCACAACGATCGAGTCTCTATTTGCCGGAAGCCTTTCATAAGCATGTATTTTCTCAGTACTGCTGTTCGCAAGATTTATTTTCAGACTTCTGCCTGCATGCTCTGCTTTGTGGGACGACTGACTGGGACAGAAACGTCATAAACACCAAAGGCCTTTTTATTTTCCAATTTATAGCCATATCTCCCGATGAGACTGTTTAAAATCTGCATCTGCAACTTTGCAATCAAGTTCACAAACAAAACAATACAAAATGTGCGAGAGCAGCAATCTGACACAACGAAACTGGCTGCACAACTCTGCTGTCTATGAAGAATTCATAAATATACACCGTGACACTGAACAACGACAACACCAGGAGGTGCGAGTGCTGCGAGCTGAGGACAGAAGCTCTACTTCCTTTAATGCCAAGGCATTTAACCGATAAACTTCAGACAAGTGAATAAACACTGTACACGCCAAAGTGTTTCACATCCCACAAACAAAGGACATGTAAGGCAGATGTGTTTCAGATTAGAACCATTAAGAGGCAACATTTTGAAACCAGCCTCGGTGAAACATGCATGAAAACTATAACTATAAAATAGATCACATATACAGGGATCCTTCAATTTTTGCGGTTAATCTGGGGTGGAGACCCTACGCGAACAACGAATTTCCACGAAGTAGGATCAACCCCACCCCCCCGTCAATAAATAAATATTCAACACTATAAATGCTTATAATAACAATTAAACATTCAAAAATAATGCATGAGATGTAAATAAAATATAAATAATACAAAATATATATGTTTATTTGTACATAGATGTAAGTAAAGTGTAAGAAATGTGTTAGGGAGCTGAGTCCCAGACCGGAGTCGGTAGTGAACTTGTGGCCTATCCCTTAACTTTTTCCCGATTTAATAGTGATAACTATCATCACAACTAGTCATTCACTGGATAAATCTGTAAAGATCTTACAAGTACACTGAGGTCAAGCAGGCCTCTGGTAGGAGAGCCTGAAGTGTCTGCTTGATGGTGGAGAAGGTCCTGAACCCTGCCGGTGCCATCATTTCCACACTCAAATGATCCTGTAAAGAAATCCAGCAAACCAGCTCAGGAACATACCCAGCAGTCGTTAGCCTCTTTACATGTTTTAGCTCCTCCAATCACTATTTAAATTTATTTCACAGAGCTTGACATCACTGCACATTAAAATATCTATCTATCTGCTTTCAAATTAATTTTAGTTGACATATTTTTGAATACTCAGACACACGTACACATTAGACTGTGTGTTTGTGTATATATATATATATATATATATATATATATATATATATATATATATCCCTGTGCCAGCAAGAGTTTCATCCAGGTAGTCTGGTTTCCTTCCAAAGACATGCACATTCAGATAACTGGCTTTTCCAAACTGCCTCAGGAGTGCATGTGAATGGCTGTGGGTGTATTGGGCCTGTGATGGATTAACCAAACTGTTCAGGGTGTACCCTGTTAGCTGAGAAAGAGTCGAGCCTCACACGACCCTAGCAGGAGTAAGTGGTTCAGCAAATGAATGAATGGTATTTGATCAGGTTTGTTTGGGATAAACCAGAATGTTTCACTGTAACACACCTCCAAAGGATTCTGAAGAAGTCCGAGTTGGTGTTGAGCTGGACGGCTGCGAAGGATTTGAGGACATCCGCCAAAACGGCTGAGTGTCCAATACATCAGCTGCCAACTTCTGTCTTTCTCCACGACTCTGTGGTCTTCCATAACGAAAACGCTCAATATATCTAGGGGAGATTTTCAAACAAGACGGTTCACTTTTAAAGAATATCATGTACCGGTATATGATACAGGATTGTCCAATCATATCTCATACTTTGCCATCACTGAAGGCTCCTGTGTTTGACTAGTCATTGCATGTTGTGGTTCTTGAACACCAGAGCTGGCAGAAGAACTCTCATCTGTCGAGGGCCAGGATTCTGAGAAGATCTGATGCTCCGTTTCAGATGGAGGAGGACAGAGAAGAATATTATGTGAACCTTCAAGAAAGTGCTGATTCTCTGTGCGGAAAGACACAGTGTGAGGAGGGGGAGACCCTGGACGACTGGCTGACTGTGCAACCCGAACAGGGCTCAGTGCCTGGATACAAAAATAATGCACAAATCAAAGTCTCATTTTGACCTTCAAATAATTTCCACTTCTCGATCATGGTCTCTCACCAGCTTTTTCTGATGTTTAGGGATCTTCTTTGCCCTAGATGGACAGTAATGGCTTTTATTTCGGCGGGGTTCATGAGGAAAGGGATTCTTTTTGCTGAAAACTGCATCACTAAAACAAGAATTTGGGTTATTAAGTCCTTATTTATTTAATTTCCTTAAAAAATTAACATTTATGAACCTAATTGACAATTAATGTTTGTTTTGTTCCATTATAAAACTAGAAAGTCAGGACGCCTTTAGAAGCTAGAATTACCAAAAAGATTATTTGTATCTCACCTTGATTTCATGATGATCCAGGATTAAGGATTAAACACCCCGAGTTCGATTCTTATCCTCTCTATATGTGCAAAAGCACCTAAATTGAAGAGATACTAAATGACAATAAATAATTATTACTGTGTGAACTATCACTTAATTGAATTTGAAGTTAATAGCGAATTAGTATTATTTACATATCTATGAATTTCACCTGATTATAAACCGCCCATCTGAGCCGAAGGTAAACAATGGCTTTTTAGTTTTGTGTACAAGTTATCCTGTGGGTCACTACCAGTCGATCAAAATGAAGTCCAAAAAGACAAAACGAACAAATATCACTAAAAACATAACTATAAATATGTATAATAAACAAAAATATGTAAATACATAAATGAAACAGTCTGTAAAATAGTTAAATAAACTATATCTTCCATTAAAACATTGCTAACCTCTTTCCTGTAACTTGAAATCTGTTTACACTAATAAGTGGCCCTCTAGCAACCAATCCAGCGTGCAGTGGATGACGGACAGATATTTTGTCCAATAACATTGAAGGATGGTTTCCAGCACTGACCAATGAGAAAAGGGATATTCAGTTGCGCGCGGAAGAGGAATGTCAAGTGAACTGAAAATAGCTTGTAGCCGATGTAGCTAAATGCTAAAGTCTCTGGCTATTTTGTTAGATAGTGTAAGTGACTTTAACCTTTTGTTATTCCATAATGTACACCATGCAAAGTTTAATTTATGGAAGAATTCAGTGAAAATTATGCGACCATGTTAGTATATTTATATAATTTAATATAGCCAACTCGCTAGTTAGCAAACATCAGCTGTTTAGCTTCGAGCTAAGAGGTATTGTCCATCTGTCTGTATGTATACTGTTTAGATACTTGTCAGATTAAGCTCATGTAAGATAATGATTCTTTTAAAAATATATTACGCTTATTATAGCAGACACAGGGTAGTTGAAGCAGACAGTTGGTTATATACTTTTGTTGACAACTGTATTGTGAGGCCAGTAAATGAAGTTTATTCATTCTCCAGTTATGTATTGATGCTGTAAGTTAATAACATACAACTAATGTTTCATGAAAACTGCTCAGGTAATGTGTTTAGTCAGGTTTTGTTAATGCTGTGAATTCTTTACAACTGGTGCTAGATTCTAGTTTTTCTGGAGATTCTGTACCTGTTCTACTTTCACCTACTGTAATGTAGGCACCATTAGACCTGTAGCTCTGATACCTCACACAAAGTATTCTAGTGTCAGAAGGTGTTGACTGGTAACAAGAATCCACAAAAGCTAGGAGTTTTACCCTAAAAGTGTACCGTGAATGTGAAACACAAACAGTTTGCTGAACAATTACATTTATTACTACTACATTACTGTCTGGAATATAAACTGTATGACTTGGCTGTGTTGATGATGTATTCATTCATTTTCTAAACAACTTAATCCTAATTAAGGTCGTGGGGAAGCTGGTGCCCATCTCAGCCGCCGAAGAGTTATGATGATATAATATTTCAGAATTATGGGTACAGTATAACTTGAGTGGTAGGAAAATAAATGATTTTGGTGAGGGAGCAATTGTTTGTAACAGCTGTTGTAACATACAGTACCACTCAAAGGTCTGGATACACCCACTCATTCTAACTGAATTAAAAGCCCTGTTCAACACTTTTGGCTGGTACTGTAAGTTAATATTCTTATCATGTAGCAGGGCGATTATTGATCTGTTTATTACATCAAAGTTGAAAACAACATAGAGACTAATTTGAACACTACCGTTCAGACAGCACAAACCTGCACCAAGCCCATCAAACCCCCATATGGAGCAGAATGTCAAAAATCGCTTGGTGCTAAAAATGTTTTTTTTTTTTTTTAATTTCCTGGTACCTGAATTTGGTCCAGAATATCTTCAAAGTCTACATACTAATGTTCTGTGTCCAAAACCCCAACCTTGGTAGAAATTTTGTGAAAGTCTGCACCTGATTTTTTGTGTACCGGTAATTCTGCTAACAAACACGCCAAAAGGGTGAAACGTAACCGCATTGGAGGAGGTAAAGGTCTATGCATTGAAAATGGTCGTGCTCTTGAGTTAGTCCATACTCTTATTTGACCTCTTTGATTTATTTTTTTTAGCAGGATTGGCTAATGAGGCTGCGTAGGTGAATATTTCTGAAGTAAGGACAGGTTTTTGGAATCAGAATGCTTCAAGTGAAAGTTAAAATGGAGAAACCAGGTGAGGAAGGAGCAAGTATCTTTATATTCTTTCACTTTTTAATGTATTGTGAGTAAGCCATAAACAGTATTCAGGCATGAGGATTTCAGAACTAATGGGAAACGATTTTCGGCTCCGTGATTTTGACACTGGGAAACGGTCAGAAATGGCTTTTTTTCCCAGGATTCCCCTGCATTTATGGTACGTTTCGTGGGAATCGGACTTCCAATTCCGTTTCGTATTCAGTTTTAGAATAAAGGAAACTGACCGATTGTTTCCATGAAATGCTCATGCCTGAGTATTTGTTATTTTAAACATATCTTTTGTGTATGGTTTTCCGTTGAAGATACAGAGAGTACTATTGCCCGAAATCGTCTCGATGCAGTGCTCCAGGGTCTGGTGGAGAAAAGTGACAGTGAAAGGTAACTGTTCATTATGACGAGAAAGTGATTCCTACAGAGGGTAATAGAGTGGATTATTTAGCAGTAATCAAGAGGTTACTTGTTGACGAAGTGCGATGCCTGCTGTGTGTAAATAAACTTGTTTAGTGATTCCAGTGCACTCAGTCAGTAAGCTGTGAACTTCACCCTGCAATTTTAATAACTGCATGAGGGACACCAGCAAGCATGGATATTACTAGTGCCAAATTTATAGAGGCACAGAATAGGTAAAAAATCTACTGTCATAAGGGATAATATTTGAGCAAAACTACATCATGACCAGAATTAAATCTAACCCACTAAGGATGATGTATCTGTCATTTTTTTGAGACATCTAGGTCGTAAAATGTGTATTGAAATCTCTTAATTAATAAAAACTAATCACTGTTCATTGAAATACCATCATTATCATCATCATCATTGGAGAGAAAAACAAGGAAGTAACTGTGGCCAAAATTAAATCAGCTCATGACATGACATATTGTCACATGACCACTTAAGTTAGTGCTGAATTACCATAAAAGTCGTCTTGGGACTCACTCAGGTTGTTTGTCATGTAACTCGCTGGTGACTCACCGGTGACTTTTTGTGCATTATGTCAATAAGATGGTAAACAAGTAGAATGATAGCCCTGGCTAGCTTTTGAAAGAAAACTAAAATATTTAAAAATGTTAGACACTAGCTGTTCATTTAGTTTTATACCACAAATAAAACTGAGGAAACACACCTAAACCCACCTCACAGGTACAGATATAACTGCTAGAAATGTGGGATGAACCTGTTGGTGTAAAAGTGTGGCTCTGCAGACAGAGAACTTGTGAAGCATCCTGTCCAGGTAGTACTGTGTTTTCCTTTTCACAGTTACCGTAAACACATTTTTCCCCTGCTTCCTTATATACTTAGATTGTTTAATTGAATTTGGAATTATGATGTTGTGTTGAAAAAAAGTGTAAGTTTCCTGTTTTGTATGTTCCATATTTTCCGCACTATAATACGCACCGAAAAGCCTTAAATTTTCTCAAAAGCTGACGGTGCGCCTTATAATCCGATGCAATCATGGCTACCATAGTCAGGGTGTTAAGGTGGATGCTAAATTCCACCGGGCTGGGCTGGTGAGGATCCATTTACGAGACCAAGCAGAAAGCGATGAGTGAAAACAAAAACAGACCTTTATTGAGGGTATTCTAAAAAAACACTGACTGAAGTCCAGACGAACAAAAACGCTGTGCACAGCCTCCGTGGCACAACCAGACAGGGTAATCATGAAGAGCTAGGACATAACTTTACCGACATTCAGCAGGCTGATAGGAATACCAAACTCAATGCAAACAGTCTTTTAGCCGTGACTGTATACACACAGTATAGTCCATGAGAGAACTCGAGCACACAAAGTCTTCTTTCCATGACAGTACATGCACAACACACAGTCTTTCTTCCGCGACAGTTCATGCACAAACAAACACAGTGCAAAAAACCCTGAGCTTCTCTGACATGACTTATCTGACTGTTTTGTTGACAGTCCCTTTAGCGCAGCTCCATCTAGTGGATGCATAACACAACCCCCAGCTTCTACTGTAGCTTCTATTATATGCGCCTTATATATGAAAACAGATTCCAAATAGGTCATTCATTGAAGGCACCTTATGCTCCGGAGCGCCTTATAGTGCGGAAAATACGGTATTTCGTTTTCTTTTTAATTTCCAACAAATTAGACCAAACAGTTTAACCCTTAAACGGGGCAGTGTGCACCAGAGATATTACAGATTTTCTTTTTAATACCTTACTAAGGCAACATGCACTAGGAGCTACAGCTCATAAAATCCAAAATATGCAAAATATTTAAATATAATAATAATGGGGCTTGTTGCTGTAAGGTGGATGTGCTGACTACTATGCTGCCGTGCTGCCCTGCTTTACTTAAGACTGAATATTTCCCAGTATATATGCTCCCTAATCATGTCTTTTCTTTTTCTTCCTGTGAAGAGATCAGAATGAGGAAGATTCTGGAAAAATGGCTGCAGACTCCATGAGCAAGTATGTCTGTCTGCTGCTTCTTTGAAACAAGTAACTCAAGCAAGTGGTTTATTTCATCATTGACATATTTAGCTGCAGTGTTTAATACCACATCTGTGATGTTGACGTGGATAAAGGAACACAGGCTCGGTTATTATACTCTGTGGTCTGGACGTTTTATCTCTTGGTCTGCACTGAAATTAACTTTATCTTGTGTATCGACTGGAAAGGTCGGTATCCTGCGTCAGCTGAATAGAACGTTGTGAAATGGTTGCCCTTGTTTTATGAAAACTAAAAACAGACCGACTTCCTAAAATGTCCATTGGTTGAACCATGATTCTAGTTTGCGATGCTCCCACCAGAGTCTGTGTGCTTATAGGGCCCCCTGCTGGAAAACAATGAAAAATTGCTTAAACTTCTCTAATTCCAGTCTCGATGCCTTTTTCATGTGTTTCCCTTTACAATATGTTCATTGTGTTTGTGTTGGTGTGTGCCTGCGCACATGTGCTAGCCATGGCTGGGTGATGTGGCCTGAAAATAATGTCTCAGATTTTTTTCCCCCAACCTATGTCTGATTTTACAATTACACTTTTGATTTTTTTTTTTTAAAGCAAATGCATTATTCAAATGAGTTTTATTTTAATAAAATCAGCACAGCATAGCAGAACATCCCTTGAATTAAACTACTTTATTTGAGAACCCTGGGTGAGGTGACTTTATGAAGTTTTATAGCGCACTCATTCACTTATTTGCTGAACATGCTAATGCCACACAGGAATGCCTGAGCCCGAGAATCGAACCCAGGAACACATTGCTGTGAGGCGGATGCGCTAAACACTACGCCACCATGTGGCGCTCTTTATGAAGCAACAATAAAAATCTCTCATGCGTATCAAAATATTTTGGGAACTTCTTGAGCTTTGTGTTAATCATGAATTGATTTTTTTACCGCATTTTTCTGAAACGTAAATTCATATTAATCGATAAAACTTTTTCATCCACATCTACTGTGAGCATTGTTCAAATAGCTGTTTAAAAGGATTTAGTTTTTCTTCCTCATAAAGAATTCTATCTGTAAGATCAGTAGATGTTTCTGTATCATTTCTGATTTCTTTGTTTACAGGGACTTGTCTCCTTCCTCTCTTGGGAAAAGGTAAGAAAATCCTCCGTTGATGCTGCTGAACATTTCATGATTTACTTCCAGACTAAAGAGTAGAAATACACCTCCCATGGAAATGAATTTGAATATAAAGTGGCTTCCAGTGTGCTGTGTATTAAACAGCAGTGTGAGTCTGCAGGCAGCCGTCCGTCCTTTGGTGTTTGAATCGATTGCTATCTATTTCTGAATGTTTTGCTGGGGAATGGAGATGTGTTGTTAGAGGAGGAGTTCTATTCTTTACCACCACAGGCCGTCTTCACGCTTTGCACAACACCGGAGAAAGAAGCGCAAAGAGATGGAGGACAGCTTATCTGAGACTAACCAGCACAAACAAAGTAATGATCCTCATTTAAAAAAAAAAACCAACAACTTGGACTTGAAAATGTATATTATCTTGTTTTAAATGAAGATTAATGTAATATATTACAGTAAATATTTTAAGATGATGGGCTAAATTAATTATTATAAGTTTTACTTAGCACTCACTCATTTGCCAAACCAGTTAATCCTATTAATGTTGCGGGGATGCTAGAGCCTATATCAGCCAACACTGGGCGGAGGCGGGGTACACTCTGAACCGCTCACCAGACCACCGTAGTACCAGCACTTGGGGGGGCATTCACACTCACCCCTAGGGGCAATTAGCCTAATGTGCATGTCTTTGGACTGTGGGAGGAAACCGGGGTACCCTGAGGACACCCATGCAATCACGGGGAGAACATGCATACTGCACGCAGAAATGCCTGATCCTGGGACCTGAACCCCAAACCTTCGAGCTGTGAGGCGGAGGCCCTAACCACTACGCCACCGTGCCCCCCCTCCCCCCCCATTTATTAATTTTATTTAATATTACCGGTAATAATTATAATAATAAATTAAAAATCAGTACTTTTTTATGCTGTTGGAGAAACAACTATTATTTGAATATTGTGGAATCATATATTTAAACTCAGATCATCAGATAAATCCTTTTCTTTTCTTTCTTCTTTTTAAATTTCTAAATAACTTGTGGCATGCAAGCTTGACCTTTTGTGTCTGGTTCCGTTCATCAGACTCCTACATCATAAAGCTGTTTGATCGCAGTGTGGATCTGGCACAGTTCAGTAGCAACACTCCGCTCTACCCCATCTGCAGATCGTGGATGAGGAACAACCCGACTGTACGAGAGAGTGCGATGTCCAGTCCACCTCACAGCTTGGCAGAGGAGGAGGTCAGAGCCACATCACACTGCTGCCATCTGCGCTCTCGCACAGTGCCACCAACTATAGACCTCGTTTATCAACATTGTACCAAAGTAGATATTAAATATTTATGTAAGTCAACAAGCCAGGGGATAATATTATTCAGCGATTCGCATCAGCGTGAAACGACGTAGCTGCCTCATGTGTACCGCTGGCATTCCTCTAGCCTCTGTGCTGGAGATACACATCCCTAATGAATAGCGTTATAGGTCAGAATAGAGTGTGTACTGTGTGCTTAGGTCACGTCTCTAGTGCTGTTTTCCGCTGTCCGTTTCAGGTGTCAGATATGTTGAACGGCAAAGTTCAAAATGTATACCGACTTCCACCTCCTGGTTCTTGTCCTGTGACGGAGTTTGGTGAGCCGGTCAATTTAAGGATTCCACCCACAGAGAAACCCACCATAAGCCAGGTGAGCTCACCATGCTGATCACCTCAGAAGAGTGTTATGGTTCACTTTTCTTTATACATTATTCACTTTATACACTCTTTATACATTATTCGTGTTATTATGGATTTTACTTCAGCACAGTTGAAGTCCTGATTCTGGTTGATCAGAGGGTGTTGCTTGTTTTTAGCCATCACATGACTTTTCAGAGTTATTCACTTGGGGGATAGAAAAAAAAAAATTCCCACAGTCACTATTACAAGTTGACTGTGATGTACACTTTCTATCTAGCCAATCTTTTACTGAACCACTTAATGCTATTCCGGTCAAACAGAGGTTATCTCAGCCGACTTTGGGGTAAGGTGAGATGCATCCTGGACGGGGTGCCAATCCATGACAGCGACAGTGCACACACACGCACAACCATTCGCACTGACTCCTAACAGCCAGTTAGGCTAACGTGCGTGTATTTTGGACTGAAGGAGTCCCATGTATGCATGGGAGGAACATATAGACTCCACACAGAAAGGCCCCTGCTGGGCCTGGGGCTTGAACCCAGGACCTTCATGCTGTAAAGCAAACATGCCAAGCACTACGTCACTGTGCTACTCAAGTTATTTATTTATTTATTTATTTTGATATACTGTATTAATCTCACAAGGGAAATGATTGTCTCTGCATTTCACCCATCCAAAGTGAGCACACGGAGCAGTGGATTGCTACACATATTGGGGCACTGGTAGAGTAGTTGGGGGTTAGGTGCCTTGTTCAAGGGCACTTCAGACATGAAGGTGGAGGAAGGGAAGGTGGAGCTCACTACCCCACCACCACACATTTTTCCTGCTGGTTTGGGACTCAATGGCAACCTTTCAGTCCCAAACCCGCTTCTCTTACCATTACGCTACAGCCGCCCTTATATGGTTGGATACTGGTTTTAGTCTAAAAACGAAAGAAAAACAGTCATCAAATTAATACAGAAGTATAACAGCAGCTCAGACAGTAGATCCGGATGCAAGAAAATTACTTCTTTATATTAATGCCCTTATGTTGTTGCTTTCTGTATTTTTGTTTGGTGGACCCTCCATGTAAACATTTTGCTCAACAGTGAAAGGGATATAAGCATACAAGCAAGATGAACTGATAGTGAAAGATAAAACAAGCATGGGCTATTCACTGGGGAATGTGCACCTTAAAGTTTTCCATCACAGGAAAGAAAGAAACAGAGTTTGCAGGTGGCAGAACAGATATTTTTGTTGTTGCATAACTGATAACTAAATAGTTTTCATAATATTCCACAACATTAAATCTAAAAATAAATATGCAGTTGGAGAGTTGTTGTGGGAATATTAAATATCACCGTCCCCTATTATCTTTTATTCCATACATAACACAGGTTTTCTTTAGTCCACAGACGCAGTGTCAGGACCCACTTCTCTCATGTTCAATCACATGAAGCGCTGGAAGAAAATTAGACAGAAGTAAGGATTGAATGAGTTTTGAAAATAGTTGTTTCTGTTTTAAACCAACTTATTGTTAACATATTGGCTGATTTTAATATATAGAATATGAATGCTTTCATTTAGGTGGAAAGAGGCCTCTAATAAGAACCAGCTCCGCTACAGTGAGAGCATTAAGATCCTGAAAGAGATGTACGAGCGCTAGCTCACCGTCATCCCCTGCTTCAGGAGGCGGATATAAGCTTCCATATGCAATTCCTAGAAACGGACGTGATGTGCAGAGTTTCAGATGAATGAATGGACTGATGGTTGGGTAGTGGCCTGCTCAATACTTTAATATTTGTTAATGATTAATAATAATATTTGGTAATTTAGTAATGTTCGTATGGCCTGCACTGCAGTAGCAAAAACACAGGTGCGATCTATTTTGGGTTTCTTATCTTTGTGGTGCAGGTCAGTCATGTTTGTTCGACAAATATAATAATAGTAAATGGAAAAAAGATAATTTGTGAATAAAACAACTGTTCAGTTTTTCAAGCCTGATTTCAAGTGTAATTTTATCCTCAGCTCTGAGTATTATTCCACCCAATACATAATTCTTAGAAATGCTGGATGGGGGAAGAGGATGAGGAGGGAGGCAGGAAGGTGTAACAGGACTTTATACAATACATTTTAAAAATGAAGATGGTTTCAGAGAATGGATGGAGATTAAACTCTGATTAAAGGCTATTGTTTACATTTGCAGCATTTGGCAGACATCAATCCAGCATGACTTGGACTTATTGTCTTTTTTATACAACTGAGCAGTTGAGGGTCAAGGGTCGTGCTAAAGGCAGATTAATACTGGCAGGTTGGTGGTAGTGGAGCTTTGAACTCCGAACCTTACTATTAGTGACTCAGAGCCTTATCCACTAAGCCGCCACTATCCCATGATTGATTTATATATATATATATATATATATATTTTTTTTTTTAATACCACACAGTCATTTCAACTTTCAACTTCAGGTGCATGATGAGTTTAACCAGTAGATAGGATTGTGAGACATTTTCAATCCATAAAAAGCCAGTTTTTATTTTAAAAACTGGTGAATTAGTCAATATTAACACAAGCACTGATGTGTTTAATCATCGTACAGTTATATTGTTTAATTACCACTTTAAATGCTGATCGTCACTTCAGTGTTGGGAAACAATCTCGGGCTTTCCCCAACCACACCAGCTCGTAGGTAAGTGGATTCACATATAATTAAATCTCATTTTTTTAAACCAATGGCCAGAATGAAACAAAGGAAGGCTTTTGACTGTCTATTTACATCAATAAACCATAACATTAGCACTGTCTGACTGGTCTGTGGCCCCATATGCAGAAAGCTGTAATGCACTGTGTTCTGAAACCTTTCTATCTTAGCCTGCATTAACAGTTTCTGGGGTCCGACCAGATGTACTAGCCTTCACTCGCCACACACATTACTGAGCTTTGTGCACACATGACACGCGGGCCAGTTTACTGGTTCTTGGACCATCTTTGGTAGGTACTTACCACTGTATAATAAGAACACCCCACAAGACCTCCGAACAGAATTCCTGGGACAACTGACTGAAACCGTTCACATCACACTTGTATTTTTAGTTGTGTTTAGGAGTAAGCAAATTGAAATATCGTAATAATTCTCCTTCAGTTTCCTACATACGCGATGATGATGATTAGTGTCTAAAATATAACAGAAAATCTGGAATGGGTTGCCTCTTAAAATTTTATTAGCAATATTTTTTTTTACATATTTCTAATGAAAACTAACAGCTCACAAATGGGAACATAAGGTACTGAGATCCTTCAGGACGCCATGAAGCTGCTGGGAGTCTAGTTCCTGGCAACGGTCTGGTCAATCCAGCTACGCAGGTACGACACACGGGCATAGACAGCAGGGGCACGCACATTGCAATTGCTTGTTCCCCAAGACACAATTCCAACTTGATACCAGGCACCACTGCTCTCACAGACCAGCGGGCCACCAGAGTCACCCTGCACATATCACCCGCAGCAAACACATTGGAAAGAAGATGAGTGGCGTTGCAAAAAATGCATACAGTGTATGAATCAACACATAACAAGGAATAACAAAAAGCACAATTTGTCTAACAGAATTCATTATTTTAGATATAGAAGCTACATGATTGTACTGGTTCTTAAGTTCCTTTTTAATCTATGTGTCTGCTTTTAGCTCACCTGGCAAGATGAGACACCAGAAGCTCCAGCACAGATCATAGCATTAGAGATCCTGTTGCCCCAGTACTGCTGGCATTGGGCGACACTCAGTATGGGTAGGGCAGTCTGCTGCAGAATGCTGGGGCTTGCTAAATAAGGCAAATTAAAGAAACCACGAATATGGGTAGGAATCACTATAACATTAAAAAAATATATTTATTATTAACAAGTCATGAAACCAGCATAAATTTCTAGGCATTAAAAACTTAATAATTGACAAAATCTTTAGGAAAAATCTGGAAATTTGGGCTTGTTAGAAGGAACTACAATAAATCTACTACTTTTCTTTCAGCTTCTCCCCTCAGGGGTCGCCACAGCGAACCATCTGTTTCCATCCATCCCTGTCC
>JAQNCB010000013.1:9558993-9571946 GCA_030068295.1 Euristhmus nudiceps
TGTGCAAAGCTGGTAGAGACATACCCCAAAAGACTTGCAGCTGTAATTGCAGTGAGAGGCGGTTCCACCAAGTGTTGCCACAGGGGGGCTGAAAACTTTCCATGCCACATTTTTCAGTTTTTTATTTGTAAAAAAATTTGAAAGTCATGTATAATTTTCCTTGTACTTCACAATTGTGTGCTGCTTTGTGTTGATCTTTCACATAAAATGCCAATAAAATATATTTATGTTTGTGGTTGGAATGTGACAAAATGTGGAACAGTTCAAGGGGTATGAATACTTTTGCAAGGCAATGTATGTAGGGCACGAGGAATCACAGTGAGAAAGTTCATTGTTTGTATTTTAACCAAACAATCCAAAGACATGTTCTCTTGGTCAATTGGCTACTCTAAATTGCTAAGAATTGTGAATGTGACTGTGAATGGTTGTTGGTGTTTTGCAGTAGAATTATGACTTTTTCAGAGTATAGCCCATCTTTTGCTAATTTGCATTTTAATAAAGACAGAAAGCAATCTAACCAATTTTAATAGAGACATCTATGACTTTAATAAATCAATTTTCTACATTGGGAGGCCTTCAAAAGAATTGAGGCATATAACCACTTTTTTAGTGGTTTGGTGTATGATGTTTAGCTTTAAGACTTGAAAAACCATTGAAACTTGCTGCTGTAAGTACATATTAGTTGTTTAAATATATGTTTCACAAGGGCTTACAGTTACATACTGATCTGCTGGGTGAGTTAGAAGGCATGGACGTCAAAATTGGTGATAATAAAAGGGCATAAATTACATGAAAATTAATAAAATACTTGCTTGTAGCAATTTGCCTTCCAACTAAACAAATTCAAATATATATCATTATAAAACAATATAATACATTTGTTTATCTAAGCTAAATTATCGACATGCACAAATACAGTGTAGTTTGAGCCTCAGAAACCTGATTAAGTAATTGATAACTTGCAGGAAACTTGCTAAAAGAAGTTCTTCACTATGTTAAAAATAACTATTAGGCAGAAGTACTTGTATATGACGAAGGCGAAGACAATTTCCTCACCAGAAAAAACGATCCATATATAAGCAAAGCTGTGTTAAATGTTTGAGAGCCATTAGTGTTATTTCAATGGATTATTGGTACAGAGAGTAGAAAGTGTTGTTTTTTTTAATTTTTTATTATTGTTTTCTATTGTAACTTATAACTGCATGGTAAAGCATTGCAGTGTGGAAAGTTGTTAGGTCACGAATAGTTGTATTGTATTTCTCCAAGATGGAAGCCAGTCTGTCCTGAAAAAACAGTATATGATCTCACGGATAAACTCCTGATGGATATTGGATCCGTGGATGTTGCCATGTAGCCATCATTAATCATGCCATCAATAGTGGTCTACATGCTTACTCTGCCACTGATTCTATTTCATCTAAATCAAGTATCATCTTCTTGATTGCTTGGTTCATCTATATTGATTATTGGAATTTGTAATTAAATAAGAATATGGACCTCTGGCAGGACTTAAAATTGCATTCAGGACACATTAATGCATTTTTAAAATATTAACGTAATATAAATCAATAGAGAAAAAACTGAGGTGTTGTTAACCTAGCTTTTTTAAATGTTATGGTTTTAAAACCTTTCAGTTCCTGGAACTGTTGGCGTGTCACTATTTGTATTGTAGGTGTTGTCTTGTATTTGAACGACTTTACAGCCATGCTGCAGTGCATACTGCTTGCAGCAATATTAACCTGAATTGAAGTTTCAGTTATGTTTCCTTGATGTTAAATTTGTCTAGCTGGGAATATTGTGTGGGTAACTTTCTGTGAACACTGGGCACTTTTATCACATTAGGTTTTCCAAATAAATCCAAGAAAATTATTTCTCTGAAGGTTCACACATATCAATGCTAATGTTTTCTCGCAGTTGCAATATGGCCGATCACTACTGAAGGCTAATATGTTGTAAATAAAATTTCAAAATGCTATACACGGGCAGTGCTGGCCTGGTGGTAAGGTGCTGGATTACTGATCGCAGGGTTGGGGGTTCAAGCCCCACTATCACCAGGTTGTCACTGCTGTTACCCCCAGTGCAGCTCACTGGGTTATCAAAGGCCGGCCATGTCTCTCACTGTCTGTGGTGAGAAGCATGAAAAACCATTTCTGACTTTCATCAAGAGTAGCTGCATAGCTGTCAGTGTGTTTCTGCCCTGTGATATCCTGGCGAGATCTCCAGGGTGTACACTGCCCTTGCCCAGAGTCGGCTGAGATGGGCACCAGCCTCCCTGTGACCCTAATTAGGATTAAACGGTTTAGAAAATGAATGAAATGATATACACATGCTCATAGTATACTGCTGTTATATCCTTTTTTGTTTATTTAATTTTTTTTCTTATTTTGTAACCCTACAGGGTGAATTCTCAGAGCCGAGCACGGAGGGTGACCGAATTGAAAATATTTACTGTAATGTTGACTATGGCACACAGCACTAGGATGCAAAAGTTCAGACTTGAAGGTCATGGTAGTAAGGCATTATAATACTGTATTTTGAAACACATCCATACTACAGATTTGTTATTATTTATGCACAGTTTGTTATGAATATACCTGTAACGATCATATAATGTATATTATTTGTGCTATTTTGTTCGCCAATCTCAAAACTTACAGTTTTATTTGTTTCACAGAGTCAACAGGAAAATGTGTATATACAAGTTCACTGAGAAACTAGCATAGACATATTCAGTTTTTAATTGGTAAAAAAAAAAAAAAAAATAAATAAAAAAAAAAATATATATATAAATGGTACATATAAGGTTTTATTAGGAAATTAATGTTAAAGAATATTGTTGTATTATTTATATAAATTTCACACATGTACAAAACAAGTTTTATTTTTCTCCTGATGTATCAACTTCTCTTTTTGATTTCCTCTCTCTGCCTTGCAACATTTCATATGTATAAAAAAAATTCTACGCATTGTACAAATTAGTATTTTGCAACATATGACATTGCAACCGAAACTCACATGAGATGATTTTTGAGTTAATTTGTGGGATATATTTGCTGAGTTGTTTTGTGTGAAAATTCTTTTATTGCTGCAAATGTGCTCTGTGTGATGGTTTAAAAAATAGATAAACAAATAAGGAATTTAGAAAAGACGTTTTATGTTAAGGCAGCACAGTGGCAGGGTTGTTAGCACTTCCACCTCACAGCAAAAAAAGGTCCTGGGTTTGAGTCCTGGGCTTGTCCGTGTGGCCTTTACAAATTCTTCCTGAGTACCTGAGTTTCCTCTGGTTACTCCGGTTTCTACCCACAGTCCAAAGACATGCACATTGTGCTAATTGGCTGTTCCAAATTGACCCCAGATGTAACTGAGATATGCTTCAACCTCCTAGTGACGCCAGTAGTGTAAAGCAGTTCAGCAATAAATGAATTAATTTTATGTGATGCTTTTATGCCATATTTTGACCAGGAATAATCTTCAAAATACTTATACAAATAACACGACATATTTAAACTTTTGCCTTTTGTATGTAAAAAACATTGAATAAAGCTTTGTATTTTCACTTATGGTGCACACAGTTTCCTCCTCTGGGATAAATTAAGTATTCTGATTCTGATATTGTTGTTCCCTGCAGTAATGAATTAAACACAATGTTTTCAGTTTAAATAGGAATTTATATTTTAGAATTGAACAATATTTTAATAAACACAAAGTACATGTAATTAAGAGTAATAAAGTAAATGCAAGACTACAACCCGTAAATTACTGGAAATTACTGTTAAATTGTATTAAAACGAAATAATACCATTGAAATATAATAATGTACATTACTACAAAATACAAAACAAAAATAATGTCTTGTATTTAAACTCTTAAAGGCTTAAATGACAAGAGTGGCTAAAGATTTTCAGTAGAGTTTCTTAAATATTTCTATGATTACTCTAATGAAACTGAAAATATATTTTTTTCACACTTTTTCCAAATAAGTTTCTTTGTCATTTACATATTAGCATAGGTTTCTTCATAGTCAGCGGCATAATCATAGGGGTACTGCTCCTCATATGGCTCTTCAAGCTGAAAGATTTGAATAAACATTAGGACTGTTACATCTGTTGCAATGACTACATTTGTACCGTATTTGTATAGCGGTCATTTTAAGCATAAAACTTCAAGTAAATAAAAAGATTTTTTTTAATATGGTAATGTTTACACAAAAACATGAGAAATAATTCATAATCTTTACTGTTTACCTCTAACCCAAAGACATTTCGTACACCCATTTCTACTTTCATTTCTTCAGCTGAGAAACACAACAGGACTCTCTGCCTTTCCCATCACATTACTTTTACAGTTCATGGTAGATCAACCCTCCTCTGGTCGCCTCAACACAATTAAGATTCAAATACTCAGAAACAATACTGACTCATAATATAGAGTACAGATTTTACCCAGCTGTACCTTTCTGATGTTAATTATTTTTTCAACATACTATTATATACTATACTGTATTCATAATCCATGAAGAATATACATATTTTGGAATTTAATGCATTTAAAAAAATAGTTTATGCAATAGACAGACTACAGCAGTGTACAAAGGATGCATTATATAAAATATTTTACATCTCTGTGCAATAGTCACTTAGGTATCACCTTACTACTTTAATCACCTTATTTTTCAATGAAATTTCAGCGTATTTGCTCTCATGTAAAATGAAAAAGTAGTAATTTCATTTAGATTTACTCTCTTAAAAATAATGGAGCCATAACAGGAATTCAAAGCTCAATACACTTTGAACAGTTTATTTTTGTTGATGATCTCAATCCTTGGCATTTAGATTACCAGTGTTGCGCAATGCTCTGGGGTGGAGGGGGTGGGGGAATGATGGTGTTTGAGATTCTTCAGAAACCATTTCTGCAAAATACTCAATAGAGGTATTCTATTGGATTCATGTTAGGTGCTGGAATATTCCTCTTCCACCAAAATTCTGAAGACTGGAAGTCATCCTGTCAGCCAATATTTCGATATATACACAAGCATACACGGTGCCATCTTTTAATGCCATCTCCCCTTTTACATTCATGCAAACACATATCATCACACCCCCACCTCTGTGCTTTATTGTTAGAACTATGTATTTACTATGGTAGTTCTGGCCAGGGTCATACCACACACATGCTGGACTTAAACTGAGCGAAACAAATTTATCCTGATAAATACCCGTTACCTTTTTCTTTTCCTTATTTTTATTAAAGCTCCTTCTCAGTGTCCTTTAAACTGTCTGAGCTCTCAAAGCAAACCCAATTTCCACTTCCACTTGTGCCAAGTTTGGAGCACACGTTCTGAGTATTTTTAAAAATATATTTTCTTACGCTATCTCTTAACCCAGTGCTTCTCAAATAGTGGGGCAGACCCCCATTGGGGGGGTGCGGTGTGATGCCCGGGGGCTGCGTGTGACCCTGGGGAACATGCTTTTTTTTGCCATACTGTACTAGAATTAAGTGTAGTTGCACCTCCACTACAGTAGTTGGCAGTGGCGCTCTCATTGTCGCGCTATGGTGTCGGGGATTTTCGCAGCGAGCAAATGATATGAAGTAAAAAGAGAAAGAATGTTAATAAAGTTTTTCTTTGTAGTAAGTTGAACTATATTTCGTTTTTTGTTTTTAATGTTAATAAGGATACACTGTTATGCAGAGGTGTACTAATAATAATAATATTATCGACAAATAATACTAATTATAGTCACGCGTGCCGGGGGTGCATGACATTTTTTCTACTTCCTGCGGGGCGTCATCGAAAATAATTGAGAAGCACTGTCTTAACCCAATCTGGAAGTAAATTATGCGATGCCCATGACCTCATTTTGAGTACTGTGTGCTCTGACTAATTTTTAGACCTTCTTCAATCCTTTGCCATCTTACTGAAGTATCACAATTAGATTTTTTCAACTCCTCTGGGAAATCTTTTTGATATGGAGCCACGATGCAGACATATAGAGAGACACAGTCCATCAGTACAAACTTGAGGAAGGTCTGGTGGTTACATGTCATTTTATAACCATACTCTTACTCAGGTTATTTGAAAAGCAGGGATGTCCTCGATTTTGTTCCACTGAACAAGTTTTCCATGTTGTGTTTCATTGCTTAAAAGTGTTTTCACTTTTGTTGCAAAGAGTTTCTACATCAAGGCATGCATTTTTAATAAAGGCTTTCTAATGTAAAAAGTTTTATTTACTGTTCCTGAGAGGAAATAATCTTTTTGTCAATTTAGTTAGGCAGCACTTTTTTAAAGAGGCTCTACAGGTTTTAGGCGGTTGATACTGCGCAGGGCACACGGTGGCATAATGGTTAACACAGCCACGTCACAGCAAGAAGACCTTGGGTTAGACTTCCAGGATCGGGTGATTCTGTGTGGAGTATACATGTTCTCTCCAAGGTCCTGTCGGTTTCTTCCATGTACTCATTTTTCGTCCTCAGTCCAAAGATATATGCCACGACACCGCACGGCGTCACCACTTGGGGTCGCTGTCGCGGGTTGTGGCGGTACTCTTATTCATGGGATCCTGTGGGCTGCGGGTGTTGCCCCGCCGATCACCTTCACCTGTGGTCCATTATACCCGGTCTACTTAAGTTTCCACTGACCGCATCCTGGGGCCGGATCATTATTCCTGTTCCTGTAGCTGTAGCTGTAGCTGATTCCTGTTCCTGATCCGGTTTGTTTATATGTTTAGCTTGCTGCCGATAAAGTCGGTTCTGTTGGGAGATAGATGTTTTGCTCCTGCCGATCGTTTCTAGACAATCTCTGTTCCGTTCGTGTTTTGTGTTTTTGTTCCATCCTGTACGTCAGCCGGTGTACCTAACAGTATTCTTAATAAAAATCTACCTTGTTTTTACTCTACACCGGCTTCAGCTTGGTCTGCGTGTGGATACTTTGCTAACCCCGTGACAATATACACATTAGGCCAACTGTCCGTTCCAAATTGCCCCTAGGTGTGAATGTGAGTGGTTGCATGTAACTTGCCCTGCGATGGTCTGGTGAGCTATTCAAGGTCTACCCTACCTTCGCCCAATGTCGGCTGAGATAGGCACCAGTCTCCCCATGACCTTAGTAGGATTAAGCGGTTTAGCGAGTGAGTGAGTGAGTGAGTGACATTGCACAGAGCTATTCTCTATTCTGTTGTTTATTGTATGTTTTAAACATTTTTCTGAAAGCAAGACTGCAAAAAGGGAAAAGATGCAGTGAACATACGTCTGCCATGTTGCCGTAAATATGTTGACTTCCATCATAGCCTGGGCTCACATCTGTGCACTTACTGAAAATGGAACAACTTGTTGTAACTAAAATGCATTCATATAAAAGTTAAAATGCTCAACAAAATACTTCAGCTTATACTACTACTATTACTGCTGTGTTCAGTCATAATGGAGTCAGTGTGTAAAAACAGGCGCACATGTACCTTTTTGGCTCATAATTGCTGGGCATGCTCATTTTTGTCCTTGGCTGGGGTGTTATGGTGGGTTCATTCTTCCTGCTTTAAGTAATAATAGAAAAAAAATGACTGTATATACACCAATCATCCATAACATTAACACCACCTTATTGGTCTATGGCTAGACAGACCCATGCATACTATTACTAGTTATTACTACTATACACAGCAGTAATAACTACTAGTACTACTGTGGTCAGTCATAATGGCATCAGTGTGTAAAAACAGGAGCACAGATACCTTTTTGGCTCATACTTGTTGGTCACGTTCATTTCTGTCCTTGGCTGGGGTGTTACGGTGGGTTCATTCTTCCTGCTTTGAATAATAATTGAAAAAAAATGACTGTACATACACCAATCATCCAGAACATTAACACCACCTTTTGGTCCATGGCTAGGCAGAGCCATGCATATCAAAGTATAATGCACTGTGTGTTCGAACACCTTTCTATCATAACCAGCAACAGTTTATGCTACAATAGCATTTCTGTGAGATAATAACCCCCCACCCCCCACCCCCCCCACTCGCTCCCCACATGTATCAGTGAGCACCCATAGGCATGTATAGACCCAGTGTAGCCATGACTATGTAGAAGTGGATGTTAGTGTGAATCACATTGATTATTTCATTACAGTGGCACCTGCCAGTGCGTGTGATATGTTCGGTAGAAAGCAAACAGGCAGTTCTCAAAGCTGACGTGTTGGAAGCAGGAAAAATGAGCAAGTAGGGCCACATTGTAATGGTTAAATGACTACATTAATTGATGTACAGTGTTCAATGGCAGGTCTTGTCAGGTATGCAGTGTTAACCAGAATATATCCCGAGCCTTCAAGACATATTTACACAGTTGTTTTGTATATATTCGCTTAAAAATGATAATGATAATTAGATACCTACCAGTGTTTTGTTATCCATATCAGGAAGCAAATGATTAACACAAGAACTGCAGCAGCAGCAATTGAACTGTACAGCAGCGTGCCTGGTGAAATATAGCATCAAAATAACAGTGTCAAATAATACGCCTCTAAAGCTTATTGCCTGGTGTTTTGATTTAACCCTCATGTTCAGTTCTTGGGAGTCCAGTTGAATGAGATCTATCACTGTCCATTTTATATATTCAGAAAATTAATATTCTTACAAAATAAAGCAACTGTGCATACACTAGCAATTTAAAATTAGGTTTTATATTTGTTTTAATACAAAATATACTAAATTGTCCCAGTCTGGGCGTTTCTGCGTGGAGTTTGCATGTTCTCGCCGTGCTTGCGTGGGTTTCCTCCGAGTAAATCGGTTTCCTCCCACAGTCTGAGACTGGCGCCCATCTCAGCTGACTCTAGGCGAGGGTGGGGTACACCCTGGACAGCTCGCCAGGCCATCGCAGGGCCAACACTCACAACCATTCAAACTCACACCTAAGGGAGATTTGAAACAGTCAATTAGCCTAGTGTGCATATTTTTGGACTGTGGGAAGAAACCTGTTTACCTGGAGGAAACCCACGCAAGCACGGGGAGAAAATGCAAACTCCACCCAGAAGCGCCCAGACTGGGACCATTTAGTATATTTTATATTAAAACAAATATAAAACCGAATTTAAAATGGGTAGTGTATGCATAATTGTTTTATTTTTTAAGAATATCACGTTAGGTTACCACACTACTTTGCCCGTCTACATTACCCACAAATCCCAGCTGACTCTTCTTCCACTTGGAGTAGAATGGCAGATTTTATGCTGAACATCAGGGTGAAATAATATACACTGTGCATTTATTTAGTAGAAAACCAGGTTATATATTTTGTTTCTCACTGTTTGTCTCATGTCCGTGTGGCACTTGTATAGTCATGGAGTAGTTCCCCTGACTGTTAATGGCTTGGCAGTGCACAGTATCAGAGAAGCCTAGCGCCCCCTGTAGGGTCACGATAGTCAGACTGCCGTGTCTCTCTTGATGGGTCCTGCGCAGCTCTGTTGATGGATCTGCACCCCATAACTTGATTTCACTGGCGGGATGGGAGTCTACTATACACATACATGCCACTCTTGAGGAGTCCACAGTACATGAGGAGCCACTCTTAATCTCAGGAGGATCTGAAATGAAATATTTGCAACAATGTCCACATTTAGATCATATAATGTAAAAAAAAATAACAATAATAAAACAAAATGCAGCATCGTCACCTTAATAGGCGTTTATACAGTTTAAGTTTATACATTGACTTAAATTCATTCATTCATTCATTTTCCATAATGCTTAATCCTACTTGGGTCATGGGGAGGCTGGAGCCTATCTCAGCAGACTCTTACCAAAGGCAGGGTACACCCTGAACAGCTCACCAGGCCATCACAGGGCCAAGACACACATATAGGGGCAACTTACAACATTAAATAGACCTAACATGCATGTCCTTGGTCTGTGAGAGGAAACCAGAGTACCCAGATGAAACCTAAGCAGTTGGGGAGAACATGCAGACTTTACACAAAAACGCCCTTGCCAAGCCCAGGACACGAAGCCAAGCCTGTCTTACTGTGAGGTGGACGTGCATACCACTATACCACCTTTCTGCCCTGATTACAATACAGCACCTATAAAATATGATTTAAGAAATCAGCGTGCATACCCTCTGTTAGTGTACTCACACAGTACGTAGAGCTGTGCTGGTCTGGAGTTGGATTGTCCTTCTGTGTTAATGGCTGAACAGGAGATGGTTCCTATGTGTCTTGACACATTCTTCAGGGTGAAAACGTGTCCTTCTGATAGCAGAGCCCCGGCTTCGTCAAACCAGTAGTATGTGTGGGAAGCAGGATTACTATCACTGGAGCAGGTCATGCTTGTGGTGCTACCCTCAACCACCGAAACCTTTGAAATCACTTCAACGTTTTCTGGTGCATCTATAACACGCACACACACACACACACACACACACACACACACACACACACACATATATTTTCATGAATGAATGTATGAATGAATGTTGATTTTGAATATGTGCGCATGTGAAAAATTTAGGACACCCCATTAAATATCCACCCTTGCTCACATAATATCCAAGCTTGTGTTTATTTATTTCTTGAAAAGAACGTGATTTAATTGTAATTAAACATCATAAACTAACATATTTTACTAATCAAACAAAATAGTTTTATTGTTGTTCATAAAGTAATTTTACTTTATGAACAAAAATGCGTATTTTAATGATGGAAAAAATATGTATTTATTGATATTATATACACATATACATGTACGTATACATCAGTCAGGGGGGTCGATCCAACTTCGCGGAAATTCGGTGGTGTTCACGGGGTGGTCTCGACCCCCCATTAACCGTGAAAAGGGAGGGATCCCTGTATGCGGTTCAGAAAATGAATGTTTGGACATTGCTTTAGGTCCACATTCATACTGTTCCATAGTTTGACTCCGATGATGAATACACGGAAACCTTTTATTTTTGAGCGTACCCTATTCCATTTAAAAATTAATTCCCCCTTAAAATTGTACCCTCCATCTCTAATCCTGAAAAGATTTTGAATATTCCTCGGTAATATATCAGTTTTGGCTTTGAACATTATTTGCACTGTTTGATATTTTACAAGATATGCAAATTTTAATCCTTTTTACTTTAAGAGTAATGAGTTTGTGTGATCTCGATACCCAGCGTTATGAATAATTTGTATTGCACAACTTTTTTTTAGGACATTTATAGAATTTATTCTTCTGTAACTAGGTGTCATGTGACTGGAGTGTACTGGATGCTGGTCAAATTATAAGATTGTATTTGTGTCTAGGCCCATGGCGGTGCATTAATCGCTGATATAAATGTTACAAATACAAATAAAGGAAAAAACTATTCTCACTCACATTTTACTTTAAGGGTCTTCATGCTGTTAACTTTGAAGCCACCTTGAAATGCAACTGTGCAGCTGAGAGCTTTCTCATGGTCTGTTTTTGAGGGTGTAAAACTCAAGGATGATGTAATCTTCCACTGGCCGTTGGTTTGCTGCAGTGAATGGCTGCTAATTGCCCCTTTGTGGCTCCAAGTAAAGATTGGTGGGTCAGAGGGACAAGAGTGAATGACTGAACAGGTGGTTTCCACCCTTTTTCCTGAAGACATTCCTTCAGGAATAAAGAGATCAGGTGCTTCTGCAGCTAAAATAAAAACAATCAGAACAATAAGACTTGTGAGAAAATGCCATAAAAATGTATCCCATGCATAAATGTTTAGAACATTAAATCAAACTGGAGAAAATGATTCAGTGTATTGGACCATGGTATGAGAGAAAACTGATGCCATGGCACTGATTATATTATTATGGGCTGGAGCCAGCTTGGTAGACAGCGTGTCTCTTTTGTTCCGTTTCATGGACCCCTTTCTGTGGTATGTGCAACCTCAGTCTTATGAAACCATACTCAAACATGTATTTCAAACATGTATTTAATCCTAATTAGGGTTGTGGGGAGGCTTACGCCCAGCTCAGTTGACTCTGGGTGAGGGCAGGGTCCACCCTGGATGCTTTTGGACTGTGGGAGGAAACCGGAGTACATGCAATCTATACACAGAAACGCACATGCTAGGGATCGAACCCAGGCCTTGCTAACTACCACGCCACTATACCAACCTCTTATATATAATATTTAATTGTTTAAAAGCCCCTAACGAGTGGGGAAACCATGAAACAGGCTTGTCCGGATGAACCTGTCTTTTTCTACATATATATATATATATATATGTGTGTGTGTGTGTGTGTGTGTGTGTACGCATATATTTATGTGTATACATGTATCTAAAAAATGCATGCTTTAGCTGTGATTATGAATTGAACAGCATGTATTGGCCATGCGGGTGGCATGGTGGTGTAGTGGTTAGCACATTCGCCTCACAGCAAGAAGGCCTGGGTTTGATTCCCAGCCTGGGCGTTTCTGTGTGGCGTTTGCATGTTCTCCCTGTGCTGGCGTGGGTTTTCCTCCAGGTACTCCTGTTTCCTCCCACAGTCCAAAAAAAATGCACAGTTGGCTAATTGGCTGTTCCAAATCTCCCTTAGATGTGAGTGTCGGCCCTGTGATGGCCTGGCGACCTGTGCAGGGTGTACCCTCGCCCAGAGTCGGCTGAGATGGGCGCCAGCCTCCCCGCTACTCTAATTAGGATTAAACGGTTCAGAAAATGAATGAACTGGCCGTGCCATTATTGCTTCGGCTGGCCAGGTCAAGGCTCAGCAACATTATGCGACAATTAAACAAATTGTGTGACTCATTTTCATGATTCCTTATCTTCTCTTCTTGTTTATTCCTGTCCAAGGAATGAAATGAATATTTTTTGCCCCATGGATGTACATTCATTCATTTTCCAAACCACTTATTCCTAGTTAGGGTCGGGGGGAAGGCTGGCACCCATCTCAACCAGAGTACACCCTGGACAGCTCGCCAGGCCATCGCAGGGCAGAAACACGCTGACGGCTTTGCAGCCTACTCTTACCG
>JAQNCB010000013.1:9673224-9686507 GCA_030068295.1 Euristhmus nudiceps
ATCACAGTGGCTGAAACTCCCTTATTCACAGATCGGAGATTCAGCCAACAGACAAGACACAAACACTGAGGACAAGCTCAGTATCTTATTTATTTGTTGTGTCTACCAGGATTTATATACAGAAAGAGAGAGGGGTGTGTGTGTGTGTGTGTGTGTGTGTGTGTGTGTGTGTGTGTGTGTGTGTGTGAAAGCATGAGCACATGAGACACTTTCGGAGTATAAGAATCATAAAATGTACAAAATGAATGTCAAAATTATAAAAGGTAAAATAATAATCAGTGATAATTAATCATGAATATAAAGCTTACAATGTGCATTCGTGCTTTACATATATTTAAATATATTTACCCTTTACATCAATGTATACATTTTCTTTAAATTGGATAACACAAATTTATATTTAAATATTTTTAAAGGATTTAAAGGACCGTATGTCATGAAAATATTATTGTAGTGTATTTTCATTTCAAGTATACAGTCCATACAATCTCCACTTTATTTATTTATTCATCATTGTCTCCAGAAGTAGAAAGTAGAATCAGATAAGAGTATACTCTTTTATTTTTATACTGTTAAGTACGTCTTGTTTGTATTATGGCGGTATGTGCCATTTCCTGTAAAACCTACTCCGTTGAGCAGGAAACCAGAAAAGAGGGTGGGTCTTATTTAAATTGTCTTCAGCCACCATGCTGCAAACAAAGAAACTTAGTCTTCACTGCCTGAGTCCTTCTTTTTCAAAAAGAAGGTGTAGTTTTGATCCAGTCACTGAGATTCCCCTGTTGCCAAAGTTACAATCTTCTCAGCATCAGCACTCATGTCATCAATAGCAGAGTTGATCGTTTGCAGCATGACTGTAAAGGAGTGACTCACGGCTCTGGCTTGCCGTGGCATGGCCAGATCCACCAGTCTCTTAGTGGCCGTGCTGGTGTCCTTCTCAACTGCTGCAAGCCGCTTCTTCACTTCACATTTGCTAACCTCCACCGACAGGATACATGTCCGCATTGCCTTGAGCTTGGCAGAATCAATTCCCCGCTGTCGTCCAAGCCTTTCCACAGACTCATTGTCTAGGCAGAGAGACGTCTGGGCCTTTGTTAAGATCCGTACAGCAATACTCACATCCACCATGGATGACACCATGGGCACAGGAATAGCAGAAACCCCTCCAGAAAGTGAGGCTGCTGCCCATCCCAGAGCTTTGAAGGCATCCTTTTTCAGGGCCACTATAGTAGTGGAGAAGGCAGGCAAGGCCAGCAGTAGGGCATTGGCTCTTATTTCTGGAAGGTCACCCTGTATTAACTTTAAGAGCTTTAGGAAGTCCAGCTTTTCCAAAGCAGAGGGGTGTACAAGAAAGACTTGCGGCAAAGCCACTTCTTCAGTTTTCAGCACCTCCAGGCTAGCTTTTTTTTTAGCCTGCAGACTTTTCTCATCGTCCTTCTCAGATGCCAATAAGACAAAGTACAAGGCATCTTTCTGCAGCGAACGTGCCTCTTCCCAGACAGCCACAGTATTTGGGCTGGGATTTTCAGTAAAGGTTATGATCACAATGTTATATCGTGGGATTTTATAGCGCTCAATATAGTTCTCAGGGTCAAAAGAGTCATCATTGCAGATCGCAGGTAAATCCCACAGACGGAAATCCGGGTGCTTGGGATTTGGGAATACAGCCAGTTCTTCTGGGGCTGCAGTGGAGGGACAGACAGCTGCCCCTTCATCACCAACGCCAAGCCCCCTGAGAGAGTTAATGAATGTTGTTTTCTCTGGCCCTCTGTCCCCAATGATTGCTATATTGATTCGACTTATCAACAGGTCTTCAACAGCATCTTTTATGTCTGAAATGTTGTTCTTCTCAATAGACTCTTTGAGGGTCTCCAGGAGGTTAAGACTCTTCAACACATCCACCATGTCTCCTGTTTGATCTGTGAGGCAGTTGTTTTGTAATTAATGTACATATGGGGTTAGGTTTATACTATTAATCAGTGGTTACAGAATTATAGAGCTTATTAACATATTTTGTTCATTCTTAGATTAAAAATTTGTACGTTTTCAAGGTTTTAAATGAAAAGTAAAAATTAAACGGGTCCTTAAATAAGAATAGTCATTTTTCATTTGCACAATCAAGCAGTACAGCTTTAAGAGTTTTGCTCAAACCCAACAAAGGCAACTTGATGGTTCTGGGGCTTAAACTATCAATGTCCTAATTACTGACCCAGGTCTATAACACACTGAGCCAGCAAAACCCTAAACCACCAAAGCCAACAATCTATACTAGTGCATTCATCTTGTAGAATGCAAATGTATCTAGATGTCTAAAGATTCAGGGCGTAGTACGTACCTTTCCAGAAAGACATCCAAATAACTCTGGTTTGTTTATAATGGAAAGATTTCCAGGTAAAACACAGTAGAGGCAGTCCTAACATTTATCATGACTATTTAAAGATGCTGTTCACTGTGTGGAACATTCTAATCCTATTAACTAAGGCTTAGTCTACTTACATATACATGAGAACACAGCAGTTTCCAAACCCCACGCAAATCACCTACTTTGAGGGGTCGTTTTAAGTTACCTAACCATTTGTAATAAAAAAAATAACAATAATGAACAGTGAAATATATATAATAAATACATTTCTATCCACAATTTTACTGGATTTAAAACACTAATAAATGAAAAAAATAATTAAAGATAATCAAATTATTATTGGAATACCTGCCACTTTAATACAGTTAACGTACATCATGTTTTAAAAATGAACATTATCCAGATGGTGGCCATCATTGGCTATAAATGCTTTTTCTAAAGGCTGCCAAGGTTCGTCGGATCATGTCAGGTGGGACAGCAGATATCTCCTGCTGAACAGCAATCTTAAAAGCTTCAAGCGTTTGGATCAATAAATATACACTCATGATTTAACGAAGTGCCCAGAAAAAAAAATACAAGGGGTGAGATCAGGGAGATGGGTCAGCCAACCCAACATCACCACATAACAAGATCACCTGATTACACTAGCACATTATGGAGTTGACCTTTCCTGGTTTAGAATGTAGAATGTTGCTTCAAGTTAAAAGTCATTCACCCCAGAAGTGGGCAGTGTTGCATTGTGTCTCCACACTCAGAGGCCATAATTCATCTGATGAGGTTATTTCATTCAATTTAAACAATCACAATCATTATCAACAAAAATATTTACACATTTAAAATTTAAAATAGGGCATAATGTTTAGCATGTCTGCCTCAGAGCAAGAAGGTCTTGGGTTTGAAATCTATGTGGAGTTTGCATGTTCTCCAGTGCTTGTGCTGCATTCCTCCAGGTATTCTGACTTCCTTCACAGTATACGACATGCAGATTAGGCGGATTGGCTCGTCCAAATTTATCATAAGTGTATGTGTGAGTGGTTGTGCATGTGTTGGCTCAGCAATGGACTGGCGAGCTGTACAGGGTGTACCCTGCCTTCACTTCGAGTCGGTTAAAATAGAATACGGCCTCCTTGCTACCTTGGTAGGAGTAAGCAATTCAAAAATATAAAGCAATGAAAGGCTCATAGACCTGCACAAATCTCACAATTATGAAAGAATTTGCGTATTCTTTAAACCTTATAATAATAATAATAATAATAATAATAATAATAATAATAATAATAATAATAATAATAATAATAACAGTAATAACAATAATAATAATAATAATAATAATAACTTGGTCTTACAAAAGCAGTTGCTCAAATCTGCTGCTTTTAAAGGCATTTGAAACGTGTACGTAGAATCAAAATAGGGGAAGTTTTTGTTCAACCTTCAAAAAAAGCAGAATAGAAACATAGTTTTATTTACATATAAGTAATGTAAATATTTACGTTGAATTTTAGGTAAATGTGACACTACAGAACATAAATAATAAAATCTTCACAAAATCCGTTATTCTGAGTTAAAAAGCCCAGAGTAATGATTACTGTCCTTCTTCACTGAAAACCATGAACGCTGGTTTATATCCTTCCCCCAGCATGTTTATATTCCTCTAACCCACCATCTAGACCCTGATTCATGCCGTCTTTTATACTTTTCATGCTTTCATGTATATTTCAAGCTTCTCTCCATTGTACTGACTCAATTGCCTTTCCATACTTGGCTTTTTAGTTGAATATCGACATTATCACACTTTACTTTATGAGGTGTGTCAGAAATATAACAGGACTCGGGGTCACAAAAATTTAATTTCAAATCCAAACTACAAACTACAAGGTTTCCACTTCAAAGTATATAACTGCAATCTCAGTTCTCTGCAGCCATTGATTTTTTCATGTGAGTTTGTTAACAACGCCTCAAATTTAGCTCCATCAAGCAATGAGCACAGAGCAAACCAACCAACCTGGGATTTCTGCTCTGGCTGGGGCATCCTTGACATCTAGGACATCGTTGAGTGTCTCAAGACAAAACCAGACTTGCTGGGAAGCATTATCACCAGTAATGACTCATGGATCTTTGGAAACTTTGAGACAAAGCACCAAAGAGTACACTGGAAGGGTCCAGGGTCGCCAAGACCAAAGAAAGCAAGACAGTCAGAATCCAAAGTCAAACTCGTGTTGATTGTGTTCTTTGATGTGAGGGGCATCGTCCACGTTGAGATCTTCCCACAGTTCTAGCATGTCTACAAAAGAGATCCTGACATGTTTGCTTAATTTATTGTCCAAGATGAGGCAAGAGTTGTGGCAGGACAACTCATCACAACAATATCCCGACTTACAATGCCCTGACCATCTGGCAGTTGCTGTCTGAGAAAAACTTTACCATGCTGGACCAACCTCCCCTGCTACACACCCGTCGTGGCTCCATGTCATTGTTTCCTTTTCCCCCAACCTAAAGGGGTCATCAGGGGGCCCTTTTTCCAAATGTGGAAGCTATCAAGAGGGCCATGATGATGGAGCTGCATGGAATCTGGAGTGAATCCTTCAGGTGTGCATGGAGGTGTGCTGGAGAAGGATAGGAAACTACTTGAGGGAATTACTTCGAAGGGGAAACCTTGTAGTATGGATTTGAAAAAAAAATAAAATAAAATTGTGATGCCAGTCCTGCTTTTCTGACACACCTCAAGGGGCTTCAACACTTCATTGTTTCATTCATCCTTTCACTCATTTTTTGAAGTTGCTTATTCCTTTTTTTTGCGGGGGGAGGACCTTTCCTGATTTTCTTCCTAATTTAGTCATATCCAATCCCCTTCCTTCAGGTATTGCCTTCCCTATCACACAACCACCACCAACCATGGAGGCGTGAAAGCATGCACACGCCCCCTCTGTGACATGCGATGCTAGTCACCCACCTCTTTTTGAACTGCAGTGCATGCATATCTGGGAGGTGATCTAACACACTCACAGAGAAAGCGCTATCCACCCCCTCATAAAAATGAGCTCACAGACGCCTATGACTGGCTGACGATCACTGTGAGTGACAGGGAAGTGAACGTATGCCATCCCATCCTCCCGTGAGAGATCGGCCAATCAGGCCAATCTCCGGGTTAGTAGTCATGCACCTTGTCAATGCATCCCTTGGAAACCTTAGTTGCTTATTCCTAAGTAGGGTTGCGTGGAGGCTGGTGACCATCTCAGCAAGGACAGGGTACACCCTGGACAGCTCACCCAACACATACAATCGTTCACACTCACACCTATGGGCAATTTGGAACAACCATTTAGCCTACTGTGGATGTCTTTGGACTGTGGGAGGAAACCAGAGCATCCGGAAGAAACCCCTGCAAGCATGGAAAGAACATGCAAACTCCACACCGTAACGCCCGAGCATGGGAATCAAACTAATTCTTGCTGAAAGGCAAATGTGCTGAGCACTACGCCACTGTGTCGCCCGCCCATTTTTTTCCTTCTTCTTCTGTAGACGTGAGAAGTTGATAGATGCATGGTCTGCTTCATTTTCATCTTCCGATTCTTGTTATTTACAAAGATCTTATTTTTCCCTTCAGTACTACTACATATGTATTGCAGATGTGATTGTAAAGATCTCAGTAAGAGAATATACCTGGAAGGGGACCCGTAAATTTTCCAGGGTGTCATCGATTTTATCATCAGCTAGTGAAAAATATTCAGGTTGAACTTTTCAGCAGTGACTTTCTCTTTCAAAGCACCTCTTACGACTGATTGGATTTTGTTGTTTCCTCACATGCACCACATTTAATAAGCAAGTTACTTATTCAGGATGCTTTCAAAAGCATAAAAATTATTTCCTCTTTTACTGTGCTATGTAAAGAGAATTTGGTTGCAGTGTAATCTGCTTTCCCATTTCAGTTGGAACTTGTAGTGTCTTGTGTTCAAATTTAGTTTTTGATTCATAACAGTAATACTGTAAGTTTCAAATCAGTTACTGTCCAGCCACCTGATGCTAGATGATGATGATGATGATGATGATTGTTATTATTATTATTATTATTATTATTATTATTATTATTATTATTATTATTCTTGTTGTTGTTATTATTATTATTATTACTAATAATTATTTATTTATTTAATTATTTATTTATTTATTTTTATTTATTTTTGCTTCAGATAAGGAAAAAACTTGCACCTTTTCCATGAGCCGTGTATGGCTTGGGGGCCCTGGTTTAAACTTCAATGACATCTAGTGGAGGAAAGGCTGAGCAATTCATTGTTCAATTCAATTGTTTCTAATAAACATAGCCCAAAAGCCAGCAGAATTGTCCAATGATGAGATTCACCAGTATTGGCACTGGCTTTCTATGGTAAACGTTAATTATAAGAGCATGATATATTATACACATACTAGTAAATCTTACTGTTTTTTAATAAAGAAAGCTTGTTGTACCACAACTGCATCTTAGTTACTTTTTCACTTCATGAATTGTGATGTGTTTTAATTTAATAATTCCTTTGTTAAGTGATAAGTGAACGATTTTTGAAACATTTGAGCTAATTTTATGTCATTATTATGCCTGTTTCAGTTGCTCTTGCCCTTCGGAATTATATTCATCATTGTAGTAATCTGCAATAATCATTATACTGATTGTAATCTATACATCACTGGATAGCTCTGATGAGGGTTTAACTTAAATAAATATAATAATATAAATAATATTAATTATGCAAATACAGTTGGTCATTTTTTTAATGCTGACAAGAATCAGACCAGGTGGGTGTTGAAACCACTGTATATTCTCATGATATACTCTTTTATTTTGGATATCTCTGATGATGACAATTTCAACACAGTTTTGCAGGCATAAGAAATCTCCCTCTCCTTTTGTAAAATATTCTGAATGGGAGTTATTCTTGGAGTTGGATTTCTACCCTCAAAGTGATTAAATTTACTGTCCATGAATTCAATAATTCTTTGCTCGAAAGGTTCATGGCCTACTTCAGGAAGCAAAGGTAGAGCCTTCCGCCTTTACATGGGTTTACTCATTGTATTGTATTCTATTCCCTGTACATTCCATACACCGTACATTTAATGGGGCTATTATGCCTCCTATTTCTAAGAGTTAACCAGGTGCATGCTAAAACAGTGGAAAGATTTTAGCTTCTTCTGTCCAAATATGTTATTACTGATTGCAAAGGTTGAACAACTTGCGATGAGTAATAGCACAGGATCAGAGCATGTCAAGTAAGTCTAAAAAAAAAAGCTGTTGGTTTTGTTATCATTAGTTCAAGGATTTATTCAGGTCACCTGCTTGCTTGTTAAGGACCATTTCTTCCAATTTCTTCCTTGAGGAATTGTTTATCTTTAAGGTAACATGTCAAAAATATTGGCTGTAAGAATCATTGATTAAGCAACACTGGTGAAGCTTAATCTTTTATTTTGTCTTCTGTGTTGCCATTTTATTCTGGTACCCCATGGAAGACAAGTTAAGATTCAAGCTACAAACCTGACAGATGCTCATAATGTGTGTCTTTATTCTGAACTGGTCTCTTGACATGTGAAAATTGGACTTTTGGATTCCTAGACTGCTGGGTTAGACTCCATTTTAGGAAATGATTTGACAGGAGGGGCAGTCTTTCTTTTTTTAGAATTATCAGACTGTCCAAAAGTGGACATGCGTGACTCACTGAAGACAGACTACCCTGAAGTTTTCTCTGTCTGTACTGTTAAGCATGCTCAAAAACATTCATTTTCTGAACCACTTAATCTTAATTAGGGTCGCGAGGAAGCTGACACCCATCTCAGCCGACTCTGGTACACCAGATGTTTTGCTCAGACATTAAAATCAACCAGAAGAGTTTAATATCAGAGACAAGTGAAGAGAAAGACCAAGACCCTGGTGTTGCTTTTTATGGGAGTAAATAAGGCATTGGTTTTAGTCCTGCAAAGCTTGTTTTGGCCATAGTGGTATAGAAGCCATTAATTGTTTTAGACGAAGCAGTGGCTTAAAAATTAAGCTGTTACATATATGACAATTTATACATATATTGCAATGGAGACTCTTACAAAAGGACAGCAATTATGAAAAAGTACTTGTGTAGTAATGTTCAGAAATGCATGCTTGTGTCAGGTGATCAAGTTTTGGTTTTGTTGACAGTTTCAATGTCATTTCACCTCATCAGAAGGATCTGTCAATAATTAAGTTGGAAAGACTTCTGTTTGTACTGCTGTACTTGTGCTGACTGCTCAAATTTTATTGAACAATACTCATGTATTCATCATTATACTCATCAATACTCAAATGTTGGCGGTTGGCTCAATGAGACTTTACATAACATGTAAATGTACTTTTATAGGTTGGATATTTTCCAAAATACACTGAAAATCCAAATTTGAGATCTTCTAAAATTTATGCAATTGGAAAAAAGTACACAGAAAATAATTTCAATATTTTATTAACCAACTTAAATGTACTTTTTCCAATTTAAACAAAGTTAGAATTTAATGCCTGCCCACAAAAGTAAAGACAAAGTGTTAACTGTATAGAGCATTCAGTTAGTTGTCCTTAAGTAATTGGAAGTTTCGTGATTGGTTGTAAAAGTAGAATCCAGGGGTTGTGGTTTACCACTTTGTACCAAAATCTATGACAAAATTGCTCGTCAGTTCAAAATTAGCATTGCTCAATGGGAAATTCCTGAGAATTTAGGTGTTTTAAAGTCAACATTACATAATAATATTAAAAGATTCCAATAATTTGGAAATTTGGAAATGCGTGAAGGGCAAGGTGAAAAATCATTGTTAGGTATATCATTTCTGAGCCTTTAGGCTTGGTGTTACATCTAAACATGTGGCCTGAAATTGTATTCCACAAGGAGGAATTCATATATGAACTCTGCACATTAACCCCATTAAGTTCTCTGGGCCATATCTCATCTAAAATCTTCTGTGAAACAGTGGAACCATGTGTTGTTTGGTTTTATATACATAGTGTGTGTGTGGGATTGGCTGGCATTCCACCAGTCCAGATCTGTCTCCTTTTGAAAGTTTATGGTACATCTTTTGAGAAGGTTAATTTTTGTATCAAGCAAAAAATAGAGAGTTCTAATTGCAAAAAATGCAATTCACACAGAGTATCATCCTCACTGTTAGTATTTTCAGGTTTTAAACTACTAGAAAATATAATTAAAATAAACGGTAACACGAGGGTAAACATGCTCTTGTCACAACTTTTGTTAAGTGTGTTGTAAGTGTCACATTCAAACTTTGTATATTTACAAAGGTATGTACAAAGGTGTCATGATCCCTGTCATGTTATGACTACTTTCCGCCTCCAGAGGGCGCAGTTAAGACGCTCTCTCTCCCCTCGTTTATTCCTTTGAGTTGAATCAGGTGTGACTCGTTATTTTCTGTTATTTAAGGAAGTTATTTAAGGAAGCTCTGTGCTGGGACATTGCACTCTGATGCCTTTTGATGCATGCTGTCTGCTTTATGAACTAGGCTTTGCTATGCCACGTCATGTTCTCCAGGTTTGATTTCTTTTCCAGTTTAAAAGTTGTTTTGATAGTCCCCTCCTTTTCTTTAAAAAAAAAGTAAAGTTTATTTTTGCGGTGTTTTTTGAATTAATAAACTTCCTGAGCTCCCTGAACTCTCTCTGCCTTTTTGGATCTGTGGTCTTGCATATGGGGAAGAAGAATAATCGCGGTCGCGGCACATCTTGCCGGCCGCAGCATGACACAAAGGTGGGTCTATAAAAATTTTAACTTCTTTTGTATGATGTCAGTAAAATAAAGGTTTGTGTGAATTAGCAAATCAAGGATTTTTGTTTTCATTTCATTTTAGAAAATCTCACAACTTTTCTGAAAATGGGGTTAGTGAATCCAAACCCAGCTCACACTTTTATTGAGCTCTCTGTGTGTTATATTAACCTTCAGAGCTAAAAGCCAAATGTTCACTCTCTCTCACCCTAGGGTTGTAATAATTTACTATCGTCAAGTGACCAATTAATGGAATTAAACCTTTCCTGGTTTGAAATGTAGAATTTCTATTGTACACTATTCCTTATGCTAATTATTTTATGTTGCATCAAACATACAGCCATTGACATTATGCCAAAAATGGGCCGCATTACACTTTTTTTCCACACTCAGAGGCCACAGTTCAGTTCATGAGATACTTTGAGAAGTTACTTTATTTCGTTCCTTGCAGATGATTGCAATCATTAGCAAATGCTACATGAACACAAATAGTACATATATACAGGATAAAAGAATGAAGCATTTTAAAGCTGTTTGAGGTTAACATCTCTCCCCCCACAAAAAATAAGAAGAAAAGAAAGAAGAAGATGAAGAAGCTGTTGGTTGTTCTACTAACATACTTGTTACGTACCCTGCTACTCTCAAAGATTACGGTATTTGACAAGACATGAAAGTTAGGGGATAGAATAGGGGAAGTTGGCTGTTTAGCATTCAGAAAAAAGCAGAATAGAAATAAGCACAGCTAAAGCATAGTTTAGTTTACATATTAATAATGTGAATATTTATGACGCATTTAAAGCTTCATTTAAAGTTTTTTAAATTGGAGGGGAAAAAATCTGAATCTTCAAAGAATCCATCATAGTTAAAAAGCCAGAGTCATTTTTTTTACTGTCCTTCTTCACTGTTAATCATGAGTATGGGTTTAAACCTGCACTTCCTCCGACTCCAATTGCATATGTCCCTCCACTCCACCATCTGAACCATGATCTACTCCATTCTGCATCGCTCCATCCTGCTTCACTTCATCCTGCAAGGTCTCGCCTTCATCGCCTTCATTCGGCTTTTTTAGCTGAATCTCTGCATACTCACTCTCCGCACTCTTTGGCTTTACTTCTCCATCATTTTTCTTCTGTAAAAGTGAGTAGTTGATAGAAGCATACGCAACCTCCGTGTTCGTTATTTCCTCTTCTGGTCCACCATTTATTGCCGGAGTGTTTGTAGGAGGGTGTATTTGAAAAAGTGCTTGTTCCTCTGCCTGGTCTTCATCACATTGCCCCAACTAGTGAATAATTAAGTCAGTTGTGAGAAACAGCATAGCTCTCCAGAGACAGAGAATGATATTAAATGGAAGGTGTAAATAATTTACTCCAATAACCTTTCATTATCATCATAATGAAAACATCACACACATGATCTCATCACAGGCATAAAAACTATTATTTATAACACACATTTCTTTTCACGTGCATAAATGAGCTGAGTATGTATTCCTTTTAGGTAATGCTTTATAATAAATGTATAAATCATACACTTTATAAGTAGTGATTAACTAGTGCATGACTGATGATGAGCTAATGGTGAAATCAGTGTGGTTTTATGTGATTACTTAATGCTTACTGTAACATTATTTAAGGATTGTTAGTTCATAGTTCTTTTATGTATTGACTAATGCGCCACCAAATTTGCAAAATTCAATACAGTAATTAGCAGTGAAAAAATTCTAAACTCTTCTACAGCTTAGGCGAGGTGCAAGTGGGCTCCACCTACAGATTTTAGCCCTCTTGCTCACACACCCACCACCCAGGTCTGTGGTTTTGACTTCAAGCAGGGCTGTGCTTTTGCACATTATGTCAGAGTGACTTTTTCATTTCTTCACAGTGAACATCAGAACATCAGAAATGTCTGATACATCCTGTATTAATTTATGCATTAAATCATGTATAAGAAAAACATAAAGATATCATTGTATTGGTTTTTATTACTGTTATAGTGCGGCACGATGGTGTCGTGTTTAGCACGTCCATCTCACACAACAGCAAGGTCCTGGATTCGAGTCCTGAACCCTGTAATCTTGTGTTTCTGTGTGGAATTTGCATGTTCTCCCTGTTTTTGTGCGTTTTTCCTCCGCTTTCCTCCCACAGTCCTAAGACATGCACTTTAGGTTTACTTAGATGTGAATGTGACCGTGAATCGTTGTGTGGGTTGGTCCTGCAATGGACTGGCGAGCTGCTAAGGATTTACTCAACCTTCACCCAGAGTTGTCTGAGATAGGCTGCAGCTTCCCCAGTAGGATAAAGCAGCTCGGCAAATAACTAAGCATTATTATAAAATGTTACCCTCTTTCACTAAGAAAACGGAAAAACTGCACTTGAGATCGTTTATTCAACTCAAAGAAAGCGTCTGTTCTCCTTGAAATTAATTTTGAAAAATGACTGTGTTGTGTTGCCATGAACACCTTTTTAATCACTACAGACGATACAGAGTGGCTATGATGGGGAATTTGGCTGAAATAAATCAGCTCATAGAGGCAGTGGTGGCTCAGTGGTTGGGTACCGGACTACTGATCCCAAGGTCAGGGGCTCAAGCCACACTATCAACAGGCTGGTACTGCTGTGCCCACCCCCCAGTGCAGCTAACTGGGTTATCATAGGCTGGCCATGTCTAGCACTGTCTGTAGGAGACTCTATATCTGTGTGAAGGGACCATTGCTGACTTTCGTCAAGAGTAGGCTGCACAGCCATCAGCATGTTTCTCCCCTGTGGTGGCCTGGCAAGCTGTCCAGGGTGTACTCTCAGTTTTGTGAAATGGGCGCCAGCCTCCCCACAACCCTAAATATGATTAAGCAGTTCAGAAAATGAATGAATGTTATTTCACTTATTTTTTTTCTTGCAAAAGAAGGAGGGTTTTGCTTTTATTAGACATTTCTATCAGGCTCTGTTTGTTTCTGGTCATTTTAGTGGTTTGCATAAGATAATATAATCACTGATAAGATCTTACTTGGTCATGTTCACTTTTAAAAGCCTCCAGGCTTACAGTTTCTTCGTCTTTTTTCACTGCTTTTCTCTTGGTCCTGTATAAAAAGGAAGTGAAGAAATATTGTGAACAAACACACACACACACACACACACACATGTATGTACAGTATTTTTTATTTA
>JAQNCB010000013.1:9698640-9716394 GCA_030068295.1 Euristhmus nudiceps
AGAGAACCTCAGCATCTTCATCTCTGCCACCTCCAGCTCTGCCTCCTGGCTTTTCCTCAGTGCCACTGTCTCTAAACACACCTGGTAAATAATGTATTTGTAAAACTGCACAAACGTGACCTGTTGCTGTTCTGTTTTTAAACAAATAGTCATCACACCTAATATTGAATAAGCTGTATTTATTACTGTTTACTGTGCTTTGTGGATTTTTTTTATGTAGAGATCTTTAATTTAATGTCATCATTTATATGTAAATATAAGGCATCTTTGTTCTACACCATTCCTTTGCATGTGAATAAAACCTTTGTACATTACTGTAGCTTTTCTTCATTCTCCTTCTTGGTTAAATTTCCCTTATCAGCCCTAAAAAAAAAAAGAGATGTGTTTTGGGTCATTTCCCTGTTGAAAAATAAACTACGATCCCATTGTGCATGAACCAGATAGAATGGTATGCTGCTACACAATTCTGTGGTCGTGCTTTTAATTTGAATATATCACCAACAACATGTGACTAGCAAAGCACCCTCCCACCATCACAGCTCTTGCTCCTCTCCTCCATGCACCACTGCAGATAGCATCTGTTCCCCTTTTCTAGATCTCACAAAAACATACAAGTTAAAGCCAAAAAATATATATATATATATATATATATATTTTGTTGTTGTTGTTGTTGTTTTTTTTGTTGGCAAAAGCAATTCTCTTCTTCTTATTGGACTCCCTCAGTAATTGATTCTTTGCAGAATACTTCACCATGAAGGCCTGGGCTCTACAGTTATCTCTGAACAGTTAATGTTGTGCCTCCTATTTGAACTCAGTGCATCCTTTATGCAGACTCTAATCTGAGGTGCTGTCAATTGTCAATTTCAGAGAATAGAGACTGGTAATGGGAATAAATTTATCCTCCTTTCCTGGGACAGTCTTCATTAAAGACAGTTTCATGATACCATTAGAAGGATTATTCAACCTGGTACATTTAAAGATTTTGCAATTGTCTGGGTCAAGTGAAGTTCGTTATGGACAGTGGTTTCTCTTTACTTACTGAGCAGTTGTTAATACAGCATTGATTACTACAGTTGTTAAATTGGGCCATTTCCTGGACCAGCATTATGTTGACAGAATATTGATGTCTCCAACACATAACGGAGGCAAGAAATTCATGTAATTATCTTTTGGTAAGGCACATTTGTTAATTGAAAAAAGCAATGCAGGATGAAGCTAGATAAGATAACGCCAACAGTGTAAATGGTGTCTCCACTGAAGAACCTCATACTCTTGCAGAAATTCCCTCCTGACTAAGCCTACATATCGTCAACTAAGAATTAACAACGTCTGCCCGCCATTTAGATCTTATTAATTCTCGGTTTTTGCCAGACACTTGTGCTAATATAAATGCAAAGCAATTTTTTTTCTATCATTTTCAACCCGTTTTAGCTCCTCTCTGTATCAAAATGGTTGTTCCATCACCTGCTATCCCCATGCATACACACATTAAACCAATACAAGTGTTTGTGGCTAATCTGTGGCTGACAAAGTCAATTGCTATTGTACTTTAGTTTATTTTAAAAAGAAGATGTATAAAAGGTGTTACTTTCACTTTTACCACTTATCAGAATATCACATTTACATTTATAACCAGAATGTATATGTATATTCACTCACAGCAAAACAGTTAAACTAAAGCTAAGATAGTTTTAGCTTTATTAACTTTACATCAGTTAGTGAGTGTTTTTTTTTTTTTACTCAGACTCCTGTTAAAAAAACAACAACAAAAACTCCATGTGTCTTTTGTGAGAGGACAGAGGAAA
The DNA here is from genome assembly GCA_030068295.1 of Euristhmus nudiceps. NCBI lineage: Eukaryota > Metazoa > Chordata > Actinopteri > Siluriformes > Plotosidae > Euristhmus > Euristhmus nudiceps. The sequence goes on from JAQNCB010000013.1 coordinate 9,700,446, forward strand.
ACAGACATATATAGCATTTTCAATGGCAAGTAAGCGCCCAGTAATCTCAGAGATTAGCGCAGTCACATTTCTATTCACATTATAATGTGTCAACAATTTTACATGTTAATCATTTCCAAGTGATTATCAATAGAATACAGTGGAACCTCGAGATACGAAATTAATTCATTCCAGAGCGGCTTTCGTATCATCATTTTTTTCGTATAATGAATCGTATGTAATTATATGTAAAATGAATTATATGTAAATCACCTAATTCTTTCCAAGCTCTACAAAACCACCACAATAAATTTTATAATAAGGGGAAAACCAGAATGAAATAAGAGCCAAATACATTTGAATCATTCAATATACCGAACCTAACCTTTAATACCTGTAAATGAAGTAGGTAATAGAACATAATGCAAAAAAAAATACAAATAGGAAAATGTGGAACCTTACCTTTCGAGCGAGGTGATGTCCGAAAGCGAAAGTGGTGAGGAGGAGGAGGAGGACAAAGAAAATAATAAAAACGGCAGAAAATAAATGGCAGGAGACATTAAACTTAAGCTTCTAATTTCCATCGGATTCTTCTTCTTGTCCTTTTTTTGGCGGTTGACAATGCAACTTAAGGTGTATTACCGCCATCGCCTGGACTGGAGTGTGGATCTTGACCAATGCATGATGGGAAATTGTGTTCCGTTTTTTCGTATGCTGAATAATTTTTAGTAAAATGAAGTGAAAAAACCTTTGCATATAATTTTGTAAAATTAAATTTCATGTACTGAAGCTTTCGTATCTCGAGGTTCCACTGTATGTAATAAAGGGTCTCCCCTTGTGTACAACAATATATAGTCCACATGCAGTAGTACCTTTGGCAGCATCTTCTGTGGTCCCTTAGTTAGACATTAAGTGTCACTGATAGAGGTTCTAATCAATTGCACTTCATCTGGGAAATCTCATTTTCAAATTTTTAACTGAAAGGTGTAGTAAATCTAAGGGTGTATATATATTCCATGTAACTGATCTTTTAACTCAAATTGAATTATTAAAAACAAGTGTCCATTTTGTGTAAATTATTGTTGCACATCATGTTTATCTATAAACACTGTATCTAAGTATGTGAAATATTTTTACATGACATCACATTTAGTCTTTATAACTGAGAGATGTGCAGCCAATTTATCCACTACCAATTTAAACACTGTGGTTAAGCGAATAGGCAAGAACAGCTACAACATTTACAGAGCTTACTAACACTAAAGCTCAGAAATAATCATGCATTGTTATAAATAGAAATAAGACGAACTACGCATGTTCGCATTAAACATTGCAACCAGATGTGCTGTTATAGAAAATTAAATGACTGTGAAGTGAAGAGATGATCAGATCAGAATTTCAGCTTCTATTTTCTGATATTTATATCTCAGAAAATAGAAGCTGAAATTCTGATCTGATCATCTCAAGTTCAAATGATAATTTCAAATGCAACTTATTTCAGCGTACGGAGCGACCCGGTGGGGTACCGGTAAGCAAATCTTCCTCAAAACAAGAAGGTCCTGGGTTTGAGTCGCGGTATGGAGTCTCAGTAAGAACATATCTCCTTGGAGTTTGCATGTTCTACCTTTGCTTGCGTGGGTTTCTCTGGATGTTCTGCTTTCTCCAAACAGTCCAAAGACATGCACTAATGACTAATTGGCTCTTACAAATTGCCCCGTGTGTGAGTCGAATTGTGAATTACTGTGAGTATGTTGGCCCTGCAATCGTCTCCCAAGCTGTTAGGGTCTAGAGTCGGCTGAGATAATCTCCAGACTCCCTGTGACCCGAACAGTATTAAGCAATTTGCCAGATAAGTCTTGAGTGAGTGATGTTTTCACTGTTTAGCAAACAAGAATCAACCATGCCGCTCCTTTTCTTTCAGCGCTGAGTACACATCTGTTTTTTAAGATTGCAAGCAGGAATTACAGACTGACTAGCAATTTGTAGCGTCATACTGAAAAATATCCTGCACGTACAGTTTAAACACATTGTAAATAAACCCAAATATACATTCTAGCAAATATAGCTGATCAGATATTTGTATTTATTAATCAGGAAGCTGTTTATTATTCTCGCTTTTATTTATTTTACATACATAATAGGAGTGATGGGGGACCTTCCACAATTTAGGTGCAAATACAAATAAAGAGGATTTTCTGCTACTAATGCAGCAGTATTTGACAAATTGAACAGAAATTCTAACCTTGAGTTGACTTGATATTTTGGGTTGTGAGGGCTGGTTTTTTATTACCCTTTTTATTACCTGGAGGGAAATGAATAGCGGTGCATTATTGTATGAAGGAAAGAAGACAGTGTCATGAGTGTGCATGCTATGAGAGGGTGGAGCACCTACCTTTGGCATTTAGTCTGAATATGAAGAATAAAATGAAGATTATTATTACTTTATTCATCTCTCAGCATTCACTCGACCACGAAGCCAGATCTGAACAGTTAAAAACCATGTTTACATACATGCATGCATACAACAGCAAAAATAAACAATTTCGTGTTCACAACTGGTTATGACCTCTAGAAACTCTAGAAAACATCTATGAATGGAACGAGCTCAGTGCCAAATTACAGTGAAAAATTACTATGGCAACCCTAAGCTAACCCATGTGCCTGTAACTGATAGCGGTAACTTTGATTTGCCTTTGTCTCGTAAAAGTTAAGTGGACTGTAACAACTCAAAAACAATATGGTACGATGATCCTATGATAGTCATCACAGCAATCGTTCTTTCAAAAAGATAAGCAAACTCACCTCGCTGTCACGTCCTCCTTTCTCCAGGTTCTGTGTTGGACTGGGTGTTAACAGGGTTTGATGCAGGCGGTTCGAACTGCTTTCACATCCTTCCTCACACTTTTAAAAGCACTTCCACCTTTTACACATGTCTAAACATTTGCATGCACAAGTTTTTCTAACCACAAGTGAACTCACTCATGCATGACGACGACTGTCCTGTTGTCAAACGCGTTCTTTTTATACTTATCTGTTTAAAAGCCTAATACGATCTTGTGGACTTTCAGAGAGTGTTCCGAGGGCCTTGAAATATATTTTCTCCTCAAAAAAAAAAAAAAAAAAAGCAAAGAAATCTTTGAACTTATAATCTTTGTGTATACAGAACTTCAGCTCAAATGTTCATAAAAATCAGTTTCTTCCGGGAAATTTATAATTGACAAGTAATTTATTGTTGGCTACTTTTAAACAGAAGAAAAAAAACAACAACAAAGCAGGCAGTGGTGTCCATGGCAGGTCACTGCATTGGAACCTCAAGCCTAACTTGGCATCTCCTATTGCACAGTACTTGTGAGATGTGAAAGCATGGGAGCTATGACATGCTTCCGCCATGAGACTTGATCCACATCCCCCATCTTTCTGAGAAAAGATTTACAGTATATATGCCGTGTCTGGCTGCTGGATCATCAGGACTGTGGTTAATGATTCAAAGTCCCACAATCATAGTATGCAAACAGCATACTACAGTAATATGGGAACTTACTGTTGAAAAACGATAAAAGGAAGGAGAAAAATACTGCTGGTGATATTGGACCACATGACATAATCGAGGCCTGTGGCTGACATGAAGCAAAACTATGAATAAGGAAATAATCAAATCAAAAATCACCAAAAGTAAGTCCTAATATTACGGCAATTTGTACTTTTTGCATGTTTCTTGTTTGATTGTTTGTTTGTTTCCTTTCTGGTGGCTCTGTGGTGCAGTGCTTAGCATGTCCACTTCACAGGAAGAAGGTACTGGGTTCAAGTCCCGGGCTCTGGTATTTCTGTGTGAAGTTTGCTTGTTTTCCCAGTGTTTGCGTAGGGTTCCTCTGGGTTCTCTGGTGTCCTCCCACAGTCCAAAGACATACACATCAGGCTAATTAGCTGTTCCAAGTTGACCCTAGTTGTGGATGTGAGAGTGTGAATTGTTGGATGTGTAGCCCTGTGATGGACTGGCAAGCTGTTTAGGGTGTACCCTAACTTTTCCCAGTGTCGGCCGAGATAGGCTTCAGCCTTCCCATAATCCTGTTAGTAGAATTGAGCAGTTCTAGCAAATGAGTGAGCGAGTGAGTGTGTTTCCTTTCTTGTTTGATTTTCAGTAATTCATTATTGTATACCTGTCCTGGGTATGACTTTAAACTGCATCCGCACAGAGTACAGAGGTAGCACCTTACCCCAGAAAGGGCCCTCTGGGAAAGGATACGTCTCTCCTGGTAGACCTTGTCCTCCTACTATGTGTGGTATTGTTTGTGATGCCTCAGTTTTGCCAACAAACAAACTAAGAGAAGGGAACTCCGATTCCAAATCCACCTGCTGCCTTGTAGGTTCTGCCTCTGGTGCAGGCAAAGGCTAAGAGCAGGCACTCTGAAAATAAACCACTTGATGCGAAGGGGCGCCCTCAAGGTATCAGCCTACAGTCTCCCAATGAAAGCCTGCATTATCAGGCTAGGCATCGGAAGACGCCAACGGTCCGCACTGGACTATGGCTTTTATAGATGGATAGATTATTGTATGCTCTTTTCCAGAAGACTAATCCTGTAACAAACTTTTAATTGCATTTTCACATTTTCATATAAAACAAACAAAATATCCAATCACTTATTTTTCCCCATCTTGTTTATTTGTTTTAAAAATGGCATTGAAGGTGAAAGTTTTTTAACAAAAAAAGAATAAAAAAAAAAAAAATCAAATGCACGATTAGCTCTGAAAAATGCTGTTCTACCGGAGGGTTGCAAAGCCCCTGCCGAAATTATTACATAAATAAGGAGGGGGAGGGAATATCATCGTTATTATCATCATCACACAGGCAAATGCTTACAAATACTCTTTACAATACACAAAGTGAATAATTAGACTGGACTACCAAAATGCCCTCCTGAACATATAATTTTTTTAAATAAATAAATCTGTTATTAATTACCGGTTTTATAATTCTGTGCTGCGAATCCAATTAAAAAGTCTTCTAGTGGGTTTTAATGGATTCACATCAGAGAACAGATACATATTTACATACAATATTTCATATCCCTTCAGACTGGTGCTTTTCATGAATTCTTTACAATGCAAGGTAAGTGATTTTATTTGTTAAGTATTTAGTACTTATAAGGCATACGTTAAGATTTGAGATGTATGTACATCAATTGTACATATTGATGAATTTGATATAACCTTAATAGAGGATGTTTTAATGATAAAAAAAGACATTAAAGCACCCATGTGTAGAGTGATAGCTTTAAATATGACGCCTTATATATTCATTTGACCAGATTTGAGATGACTTCCTTTTTGCTTTGAATATGTATTTGGTTGTGGCGGATTGCATTGTGCTGTTTTTAATTGGCTGGTTGTAACAGTTAATTTACCCTTAGAGTGGAGTTCATAATAAATAAATAAATAAACTTTAAAAAATAGACTGGAGCTTAGGTGATAACAAAAAATAAATAAATAAATTATATATCGGCATGGAATGGACTATCGGAAAGAAGGTGTGAAAGTTCACTCCATTCTGCCATGTGTCTTAAATATTTAGATAATCAAGGTACTTGGCACGCACATTACATTATTTCTTCTTGTAGACACTTTCATATTTTTTTCTTTCTTTTTTTTTTAAACAAGTTCACTGATCACTTCATACGTAACATTTGACAGGGGAACATGAACTGAAGCTTCCTCCACTCATCACCATCACTCTGAGATGTACAAAAAAAAAAGGCAAAAAATTATCCAGCCATTCCTTTATCCTACTTCTTATAAATCCATTGGGTAAACCACAATCTTCTCCTTCCTTTGTGAAGTCACACAAACTCAAAGACACTCCAACAGTCACTTCATGGCACGCCATTAGAAATACAGAATGTATATTTGGCTAAGCACTTATCATGCTTATCATGGTACACTTAGTTTGAGAGGTTGAGAGATCATCTGTGTTTGAGACAACATTCTACTGGAGATAGTGCGAGACCATCGAGACATGCCGCATGTCTCGTTCCCTGATGCTTCGGCTTGCTGCGGACACAGTGCCAATGACCACTAGTGAAACAGATCTGGGACACGACCAGGACTGACGACCTTTCAAGACTGATTAGACATTAACCCTAGAATGGTTACCCTCTAATTTGCTAACGTGGAAGGTAAACCGGGGAGAATTTCACCCTAAATTAAATAATATGTAATAACATACTTATAACATACTTATACTCACGCTGCCAGACGTATGAGCTACACAACCACCTCAATTACACCGGGTGAATTCCACCCTGGGATCCGTTCTAGGGTTAAATTGCATTACATCCAAATGCAGCATTGAAAGTGAGACAAACGAAATGTGGGTGCGGGCAGGGACTGGCTTCTTTTCTGAAAAATCTTCTAATCAGAAACATCACAGCAAAATAGATTAAAATACTATCCCCATCCAACAAAATTATACAGTAGATTTGATCATTTGGGGAAAGCTAAAGACTAAATGCTTAAACAAATGAAGAAAAGGAATTTGTTGGGAACTAGAGGCCACTGTATCCCGTTCGGTCGAGGCTTCAGGGAAGGATCGCTTTTCATTTGGCTTTGATCTCTGTGTAGTCAGTGGTGTCGTCCCCCCTCCCCAGCCCTCCATCCCGGGACCGCCTGAGAAAGTTCAGCTCTTGCCTCTCCATGCCTGCAGTCGAGCCAACATGCTGGTAATCGCTGTCTTCTCCCTGTAAAACGCAACAAGGAATCACTGCCTTTAGAGTCGCTTACTGAATGGCTTTCTTATTTTCCCCACTATATATCCGAATAAAATAATGACATGAGTTGGCAATCAAAAGCAGGTTGCTAGGTTAAAAGTAGCAAAGAAGCCAAGCATTGGTGTCATGTTAGGCAAACAACCAATTTAATGCAAGCATGATAGATTACACCCAGAATGAAAAAATTCTTAATAAAGTATATTCTCATTGTACTACAGTTGTGTGTGTTTTTTTTTTTTTTTTGTTTTAATATTGTTTACAGGGAGTACATGTACCCCAGCAGTTGATTTGTTAGCCTTACCGTGCTCTCTTCTAGGATGGAATTAAACTTAGAGCCCAGCAGCTCAGTCTTAAGCTGTTAAGTTAGGGGAAAGACAAAAGAGACACAGAGATGCAGAAAAGCAATGAAGGAGGAAAGAATAGTCAGGAAATGCTTTGAAGCAAAGGCCACATCCTCCACCATCAGGCATGCAAATAACCACGCCTAGACTCCTAGAGCTACTCCCTTCCTTTACCACATGCCCCCCCCCCCTTTTCTTTTATAACATATTACTGTACAGCAAATAATCCGGTAAAATGTACAACACCAGTACAGCAGAGGCGACTGCTCTAAGCCTTCAGGGGAAGCTCTGCCTCGTCTAAAATGTTACACAAGATTTTGTTAAATGTGTATTGCCATTTTCCATATTACAGAGAGCGATAGACGTTCGACTTCGTGTTCAACTTCAGCGCTATTTCTTTCAGAATCAGCCATAAATTCTTGCAGGTTGTTGAGGTAATTTTTTCCTCCTACATTCCCATGGCAGCACGATCCATTAAAACCCACACAAGCGCAGCTTTACTGGAGCCCTCTGGCACTCAGAATACCCTCTGCTTCAGGTACAACAAAGCCAGACATCTATTGGACTAATGATCAGCTTCTTGGAGCTCCATGAGAAGTGGGCGGGTCAGGACAATGGGCCACAGCATGATAATGGAAGGAACTGTCAAAGTGACTGGAACCTCATTTTGATTGGCAACACCAAAGCTTTTCGTGTTTACTTGGACATGGACTTTTTTTTTCCAAGTAACTGCTACTCGTAGTCTGTTTTTGCTAATGATATATATTACTATTCTTATTTATACACGTCCTACTGTAATTTAAAACGTAAATATTGCGTGGCAAGCCATCCAGGGTGCAGTCTGATCTCATACCGAGTCAGTTGAGATGGGCGCCAGCCTCCCCATGACCCCTAATTATGATTAATTGGTTGAGAAAAGGAATGAATGAATGACTACGGTAAATAAATATTGTGTTCTCGAGTTTGCTTCTTGTTTTAGTTTAGTAACATTTGATCATAAAGTTTGCTGGTTATGAGTTGCAGGTGCATGACGGTGGACAATGCGAAAGATGTAGAATTAAACAGCAGAGCAGCTCAATGCTCAAGATTGGTTTGGTTCAAAAGTCAGGAAAAATTACAAACTTCAACTCATCTGGTGTGACAAGGTGAGCTGGCCGACTGGAGAGCTGTGATAAACAGAAAGAATTGCTGGGCTTTTATTGCTGAAACAATCCTAGGGTGTTTGTTCAAAATTGGATTTTGGGTATAAGGCTAACTTTGACATGGCAGACTTGGAATATAAATAACAATGCAGTGATCGTCAAATGTGGAAAATGTAGTGCTTCCCCTGTTTGACTGATCACCAGCCCCCACTGCAGTACAGATAATTTACTGTAAGGCGACATTCACATTCCCAGTCTGAGGCCGGGGTGGCACAGTGCCATATTGGGTAATGTGTCCACCTCACAGCAAGAAAGTACCGGGTTTAAGTCCAGGGCGCGCATGTTTTGTGTCGAATTTGCTTGGTCTCCCCGTGCTTGCATGGGTTCACTCCGGGTACTCCGGTTTCCTCCCACAGTCCAAAGACATGCACTTTTAGGCATACGGGCTGTTCCACATTACCCCAGGTGTGAGTGTGAATGACTGTCTGTGTGTGTGTGTGTGTGTGTGTGTGTGTGTGTGTGTGTGTGTGTGTGTGTGTGTGTGTTGGCACTGCAATGGTCTGGCGGGCTGCTCAGGGTGTAACCCACCTTCCCCCAGTGTCGGCTGAGATGGGCTTCCTGCGTCCATTGTAGGATTGAGTGGTTCAGCAAATGAGTAAGTGAGGTTGAAGCCACAGTCATTTCTACCTTAATGAGACTGATGTCTTCAGAACTACTTCCGGAGTCACCTTTTTCTTTTTTTCTATCTTTTTTTGTAATACACTTTAATGTGCATGTGCAGGACACTGTTATCATTCACTGCCAGACATCTGGCAAAACAACACTGACTGACAACAGCAGATGCGACTATATTCAGTGAGGGATGAGAAAATCCAGAAATAGTCAACACAGAGTTGATGTTTGCACAGTGTGTGCCTTTTCTCAACAACTTGAACATTTTGGGTGGTAAACCCTCAGTTTGCTCCAGTAGAAATACTTGAGAGCTCTTGGGTTAAGGAGGACCACAATCCAGGATAAACTGCTAGTACATCCATTTGTAGATTCTATTTTTACAGAATGTCTCACATGCGTGCCATTAATTTGTTGTTTGGGTCACAAGAATAATATTATTGATACTCATGTGAGCAGCACAGCGGTGCGGTGATTAGCAATTCTGCCACAGCAAGAAGGTATTGGGTTCAAGCCTGGTTCCTGTCAAGGGTGTTTCTGTGAGGAGTTTGCATGTTCTCTTTGTGCTTGTATGGGTTTCCTCCTTGTAGTCCAGTTTCCTCCCATAGTGTAAAGAAAAGGTACATGATGCTAATTGGATATTCTTAATTGCCTCTAGGTGGAAATGTGAATGGCTCTGTGTGCGTGTGTGTGTGTGTGTGTGTGTGTGTGTGTGTGTGTGTGTGTGTGTGTCGGCCCACTGATGTGTTGGCAAGCTGTTCAGGGTGTACCCAACCTTTGTAAAGGATTAAGGATAAAGCGGTATAAAAAATTAAATGAATGATACTGATGTGCCCCTTCAGGGTGACTTTAGGGACAGGTACAAGCGCATTAATACGGGTCATTTGCAGTTACTCACGTGAACTGACAAGAGACGGAACAAATCTGCATTAACGCTCATGGCTGTGTAGTGAAGCTTGTGATGTGAGCATAGCCTAAGACTTTCACCCTCACCTATTACCCTCGGTTTACACTGGGGCAACATGTCCGCAATCTCCACAATTACAAAAATCTCGGAGCTCCACGATTGCTTGGAGTACGATCGGGGAATAAACAGGAGACAGCTCATGTCCAAGGATTAAAACTTGAAGTAATCGTGTTGCCAAGTTCATTAAAATCCCCTACGATGGCGCATCAAGGTCTGTTATGCTCTGCAAAGGTTTGATCAGCCGTACTGCACACTACCGCGCTTTCCATGTTCTATCATGAGTGGCGTCAAATCGTAATACATCGTAATAATCGTGGCAAACTTTTTGACAGTCAAAAATTTGGCCACAGTCAGCGCGATCCTACTGAATCCTCCAAGCTCCCTGGAGATTGTCATGATTCGATTTCACAACCCTCCACAATGATCAAGATTCTCTCAAGTCCTAGAGATCATGGACAGTGGTCAAAAAATAAGTGAGTACACAAAGGCAGCGAAGCGACCGAAGCAAGTGGACTGCGGAGCGGGGGGGGGGTTTGCTTTGAAACTATTTAGCACTTCATCTCTTCATCTCCGCGTCTGGGAAGGGTTTTGAAACTATTTAGCGCTTCATCTCCGCTTTTTGTTTACACATTCTTTATGTTGATGAACTATAAAGTAGACTAAATTAAGTCAGGTCACACAACCACTACAGCTCTGATCGTGGACATGATGCCCCAAGGTAAACCCAGGGCTACGCGTAGACTGTACAGCAATAAGATCACAAATAATAAAGGAGTTTAAAAGCGTATCTTTTGGTGCCATGGCAAAGCATGTAACAACCCCAAGACATCAGCAAAACACCACTATAAACAACTGCACATGTAAAAATAGTATCATAATCATAATTCATCGTCATTATATCTCACCACTTTTTTCCTGAGACTTTGTTTGTCCTTCTTGACTGCGCTGTAGTACATGGAGGGATTCTCCACTCTAGAGCCAACGTCCTGCCCAGGGTTGCCATTCTCTCTGGAGGTTGGAGTCAGAGGATCAGACTCTGTCTCACATGGAACGAGGCTATTGACTAGCTCAGGGCAACACTGTAAGCCTGGGCATCCATTTTGAGAAAGGCAGATCTCTTTTGCCTCCCTAACCAAGAGACCCTTGTGAATTGCTTTTTTTTTCAGTTCCACTGATAAAATAGTTAGAATTGTTTTTGTTTGGTTGTTTAACCGTTGTCTGGAGCATCACCGTGGTTGTATATTTGCTGAAGCACTTGAGGTTAAGTGCCTTTGCTTTGTTTAGCTTAGCTTAGTGTTTGAGGCTAGAAAGCAATGGAAGGCAAATCAAAGTCTTGTTAGTCTGGTCATCTGGAATCCACATTATGGCCAACACTGTCATTTTGTTTGCCAACTCGTTGCATGTACCCTCTTACCATTTGATCAAATTATTTCAGCTTGGAATGGATCCAAAAGAAACACATTTGAGAATGGATGACTAGGCTTTGGTGTTTCCTTGCTTTGCCCCTTTCCCCAGATCTGTCCAATAGGTATGGTAAATTACTCACTTTTTGTTGTTTTGTCCTACATATCTTACAGCTGCAATGATAAAAGCAATAACTGCCACTCCTCCAATGGTTCCCACTATCACAGCCATCAGGTATTTTTCTGAAACATGATACAAATGTATGATGTTTGATTGAAGGTAATGTCATATAATAGAAATCGTTGAATTCCCCACACTAATCATTATCATTAGATAGATAGATAGATAGATAGATAGATAGATAGATAGATAGATAGATAGATAGATAGATAGATAGATAGATAGAAAATTTGTCATTGGCACATCAAACTTTATTTGACTGCAAGATATCATCCATGAAGAGTTAAATCCTTTTTAAGAAAAATCCCCAGTCTATGATTTCCTAAATATTCCTGAGCTATCAATACAGTCATCCCTTGCTATATCTCGCTTCAGGTTCTGCGGCTTCAGTGCATCACAGATTTTTTTTAAAACATTAATCGAAAAATAAAAAAATAAGGAAAAATAGGGGGAAAGTTCAGGAAAATGCCACGAGGGGTCACTACTGACTCCGATTCGGATCCCAGCCTCTTCTTCTCCTGTTACACGAATGCTGGGAAATTCATCTCGACCAATCATCTTGCGAGATTTCAGAGCCGAGTCCCAAACCAGAGCCGGTAGTGACATAGCGGTCTTTCCCTTAATATTTTTTAACACTATTAAATAGGGAAAAGTTAAGGGAAGGGCCGCAAGTTCACTACCAACTCCGGTTTGGGACTCGGCTCTGAAATCTCTCAAGATGATTGGTCGAGACGAATTTCCCAGCATTCGTATGGCAGAAAAGGCGTAAGTCAAGGAAAGTGACTTTATTTACATCTATGTACAACTACACGTATGTATTTTATATTATATTTTATTTACATCTTATGCATTGTTTTTGAATGTTTAATTGTTATTATAAGCATTTATAGCGTTGAATATGTATTCATTGATATTATATACACATATACATGTATGTATACGTCAGTCAGGGGGTTCGATCCTACTTTGCGGAAATTGGGTGTTCGCGTAGTAGGGTCTCGACCCCCCATTAACCGCGAAAAGTGAGGGATCCCTGTATATCTCAGGTCATTAAACCTCCTGTATTCATTTCAGTAAGATTTTAAGACAGGATAAGTTCTTTAAATTATCTCATGAACTCACTCTCTTGTTGCAGCTCCAGTCGGACCGACTGAGAGCCATAAATGTTCGAGATGCTGCAGTGTACGTGAACACCCACGTCTTCGTTGTTCTCCCGATCAACTTTCTCTCTCAGTTTAATCATGCCAGTTGCCGTATAGCCATCCGAATGTGTATAGAAGTTGTAACGACTATTTGTCTCATTAATAGTGATATTGAGGTCAGGCAGGTAGAACACTATGGATGGCTCAGGATTTCCTGTAGCTATGCAGACACACTGCACACCCTCTCGCACGATGGTGCACTTGGAATCATCCTGCAAAATGGGAGCAACTATGGGGATAGACACAAGAGTTAGGAAAGTCTGTATTTCATTTACTTAACTTGAGTTTATTTAAATTTAGTTCACTCACACTCCACGGTGACGTTTAAAGAGCTGCTGGCTCTGCCGTATTCATTCTCAGCCAGACAGCGGTATGTGCCATCGGCATGTGGGCCAATATCTGCGAGTTCGAGTATGGACAGCTCTCCTGCTTTTATGGTTCCCACCAGCTCTCCATCCTTCAACCAGGTAATTGTAGGGACAGGATTGCCCTGAGAGCTGCAATGGAGAGCCAGGGAGGAGTACTCCATCACCACCAAAGAGGAGTTTACCACTGGCTCTCTTGGGGGATCTATAAGACAAAATAATGAAAGTGAGCTCGGGACAAATCAAGGACTTACTCGGTTTAAAAGACGAAGGAGATGATGATGATGATGATGATGATGATGAACTTACATCTAACAGCCAAGTACAAGGAGCTGTTCATTGTCCCATAACCATTATCCCCTACACAGGTATATAAACCCTCCTGTTCTGCAGTTAGGGATTCCAGATAAAGAGAAGTATTTGAGGCAGTTTCGGAAATTAGCTGTTCGTCCCCAAAGAACCACGAGATCTGTGGCACAGGGTTGCTGTCCACATCACAGTGAAGTGCCACAGAGGTCCCCTCCATGACCTCCTGAGAGACATTTACCCAAACTTTGCGTGGGGCATCTACAGAGAAAAAGCATGGAATACGTATAGTTGGGCAAGAAGAACTTCTTTCAGTATGCATTTTTAACACTTATAACAGAGGCATTTCATACCACGTAATGACTTTAGGTGATTCATCTTACAAATTATACTTGCTTCACACACACACACAAATATATTTCCTATAATCAATTATACATGTTGCTTAAGTTTGTTAAAACACTGCTATGGTGATCATATACTGTAATCAAGAGTAAAGAAGATACAACTATTAGCATAAACAGCATTTTTTTCCCAGTCAGTATATATCCAGCCACAAAGCCCACTGAAAAATGTTTGTGCCACATTCGGTATCATGCTGTAGTATGATCTCAACTGAAGAACTAAGGTTTATCACCAATAACCAGGTAATGTACACAGCCCGACCAAAAAAAAGGCTGCGTACTCTAATATTTTCATTATATTATTACAATTAATTTTTATAATAATTAATAATTATTATAATTAATATTAATATAATTAATATTTCAATATTGGAGTGCATTTAGCCTTGATCACAGCATGCAATCTTCATGGTATTGTTACTCCAGTAAGTCAGGTCGAAGCTCAGCAATATTAACCCTCTCTTAACCGAGTCCCTTTCTATCCGTGTTAATATTATTTACGGTACCTCGGCAAAAATGTCAATTTTGGGCCAATATTTAGGAAAAGAAAAAAAATTCAAAGCTCTTCACTCTTTCACTTTATGTTGTGCTGGTTAATATGGCACAGATATAAAATTAGGACTCAAATAATGAAAGAGTGGTTCAGGGAGCATGAGGAATCATTTTCACGTATATATTGGCACCCCAGAATCGTGACCTTAACCCTATTGAAAGTTTTCGAGATGTGCTGGAGAAGACTTTATGGAGTGGTTCAATTTTTTCCTCATCAATTCAAGACCTCGGTGAGAAATGAACCGTGAATGGAAATAAATGTTGTGTTGCTTAATTTATTGAAACAATGCCATAATAATTACATGTTGTAAGCAAGGACAAAAGTGGAATAGCAACATATTTGTGTATGGGCCTTTTTTTCTTCTTTGGTCGGGCAGTGTATATCTTGTATAACTCATACCAGTTTCCTTCAAAAGCAATTTAGCTCGTAATTAACGAGCTTGAGTTCAAACCCAGATAAGTGCCATTGTTTTTATTATGAGAAAAAATTTTTTTTTCAGTAACTTTATTTGAAATCTATTGAAAAAAGTACTGAAAGCTACTGGAAAAGGTTTTTTTAAGCTCCAGGAAAAAGTTGGGGTTTTTTTTGTAAAGCTACTTAAAAAAAATTTCTCATGATTAAAACAATGGCACTTCTCTTTTTTTGAACTCAAGATCTTCAAGTGTATGTTAATAGTTTGTATGCTTACACTTGACATCCAGAGTGATGAGACGCTCATAAACAAACGTGGTGTTGGGGTAATGGACTCTGCAGCCCACCAACTGACCATTGTGCATAGCTTTGGGTATGAAAGTAAGTGTGCTAGACATCACTGCTGTGTTGCCTTCCTCCTGATAGTCTGATATAAAAAGAGGATCAGGGAGATAGTCTGTGTACATCCACTGGATCTCAGGAGTCATCTCAGGACAGTTGTCAGGAGCATAGCAAATCAGTTCCAAGCTCTCATCACTGACTATTTCTTCAGGGACGTCAATGTTGGGCTGGTCTAAGAAGAATGTAAAGGTTTCAAATCCTTAAGGTTATGTAGACAGGGTGAGAAGCCAAAAGAAAAGTAGTAGTAAAATCATATTTGGCTAACTATGTGAACAAATAATAGCCTGCTACATTCCAGTATTATAGTGTTCTTACCCAACACCCTGAGCTCTGTAAAATCTGGGTATGTATAGATGTTTGCTCCTCCAAGATCAGCTCTGAAGTAGTACCTCCCTGCATGCTCGGATCCAAGGTTGCCGATTTGCAGCGTACAGTTCTTCTGCGACAGGTCACCCACAAGCTTGGTACGCCCTTTGTAGCTTTCATGCACAATGTCTGTGCGAGACTTGAAAACTACTGGAGGGAAGAGCTGTGGATAGGGCTGGCCAAAATACCAAATTCCATGAGTGCCCCTGTATGGCCTGACTCCTGACGGGTATGTGAATGTGCATGGGATAACCACGCAGGAGTTAGTCATGGCTGAGATGTCCCTGGGCATCCAAACATTCCATTGAGCATGTATATCTATACAAAATAAAGAGGAGGAGAAAAAACAAGAGTCTATTAGTGACCCATGTTGTTTGCACCGCTTATTTTCAAAAGCATTGAAACATCCTAATATAATATAAATACATACATTATATATATATATATATATATATATATATATATATATACACACACACACACATGTTGTGTGAGGG
>JAQNCB010000013.1:9737169-9749798 GCA_030068295.1 Euristhmus nudiceps
ATCTGGAAGAGAGAGAGAGAGAGAGAGAGAGAGAGAGAGAGAGAGAGAGAGAGAGAGAGAGAGAGAGAGAGAGAGAGGAGGACAAAAAGAACAGCAGTTGTAGAAGGATGAGATTAATAAGGCAATCAGTGTTTTATGGACAGAGGTGGTGAGTAATTAAATGAGAATGTGAGTGTGTGAAAAAGAGATGAGTGGACTCACAGCGAGTATAGTTGCCTGGAGCTCCTCCGGGTTGACTTGGGTCAATATTGGCCAGCTCTCGCTCCATATAGTACAGTAAACGTGTAGGATTCCCGTCCTGATTAGCCTGAATACGGTATCCACTACGGGCTGAATCACAAAGATCCCATAAACATGTATTTTCTTTTTTTAGGGAAAAAAAAAAACCACACACACAAAGAGGCCACACCAATTGCTGTTCTCCCTGACAGTGAAGTCACTCGGGTTTAAGATCAAAGGATGAACAAGTCAACAGATCAGAATTAAATCTAGAAGTGTAAAATAATGCATAACTTTTTTCTTAAATCCAGATTTCATTTAATAAAAATAAATAAATAAATAAATAAATAAATAAATAAATAAAAAAAGTATTTCCTGTTCCTTTTCTACAGAGGGGACAGCAAATAAGGCAACAAATGATAAAAGGTTGCTTTTATATAGAGTACACAGAAGTAAACAGATTATCTACAACAGCATGTGAATCTTCGTGACTTACTCTGGCCTGCTCCACCATCTTGTTCATGCAGCAATGGTACCTGAGATCCCTGACCAACTATAATGGAAAGCATAAAGCATCAGTGAGTGAGAAGTAAAACCAGTTTTCAAGCATAAATGCATTTATATTAGTGTGTGATTCTGTTTCATCCATGATCACAAAAGCAAACATCTGCATTCAGTCCAGCTGTTCAGCATTTTGCCAATATTACAACACCAGAGAATATACAAAAGGATTTATGTATTAGTCAGTTGATATTGTGCACACACACACTCACACATCTGGCACTTTGATGTTACCCACTTGAGCTGGCTGTATCCGTTTCCCTGCCGTAGCCATTAGAGTGAGGGGCGATGACACCCTGAGGCGTGGGCAACAACGGGATGGATGGTGATGGCCCTCCCATATACACTGGCTGTCCAAACACACTAGGAGCGAACATACTGGCTGCATACTGACTCGGGACACCCGACTTCACAGCTTTACCAGCTTCATACACTTTTAAATCAAAGTACACAAGAGTTAGTGTGTCCATTACAAGTGAGAAATTTATGGTCAGGTGATGATTAATAGGTCACTTAAAGGAACAGCATTATAAGGAGCGCAACTGCAACTGCATGGATGATTACATTGGGTATAACTGTACTCACATGCTCTCGGGCAGCAGCAGCGTTCCGGGCAACACGGGCAGCCCACATAACAGCAACATGTGTGAGGGCAACACTGACACCAACAGATCCCAATGAAGAGCAGCAGCAACAGGAAGCCAAGCACCACCAACACTACCAGCAACCAATCTGAAAAAGACGACCGAGCAAATAAAGTGAAATTAAACCGAAGAGTAACAGAGCCAGTTCATGCACTCATAAGATACAGACATGGGGAACAGAATTGTACCATTGCATTAGAAATCATTCTTCACTGATGTACAAAACATGATAATGAAATGCTTTATTAATTTTTTTTTTTTGCTATACTGTATTAATCCTGTAAGGGAAATGATTTTCTCTGCATTTACCCCATCCAAAGTGAGCACACACACGTAAACAGTGAGCACAGACATTGGGGCGCTTGGAGGAGCAGTTGGGGGTTAGGTGCCTTGTTCAAGGGCACTTCAGCTGCTAATGTGGTGGAAGGGAAGGTGGAGCTCACTCCCCACCGCCATACATTTTACCTGCTGGTTTGAGAAACGAACCAATGAACTTTCGGTCCCAAACTCACTTCTCTTACCATTAGGCTACAGCTGCTCCCATTATTATGGGTTTGTACATTTAAAGGTACAGAGCGTAAGATTCTGCGGTGTCGGACTCCTGGCTGGTGGTGCACCGATAAGGCATACAACTATGAAGCCAAGATCGCAGGTTGGAATTCAGGTTGATGCCGCACCCAGGATGGATATCTGTGGGGTCATTCATACAAAGGGGTGGATAGCGCTTTTCCTATGAGTATTAGGTCGCCCCCAAACACATGTGCAGCGTTTCGTAAAGATGCAAGTGGCATCCAAGTATGTCTCATATTACACATGCTTACGCTCCTCCAGGGTTATAAGCAGGATGTGATAGGGAGGTAATATTTGAATGGTGCGGATTGGATACAGATAGGTTTTTTTAGATATTAGGTAATCTAGCAGCATCTAGTCCCGAGTTTTCAGAGTTCAACTTTTCATTTCCAACCCCTCTCCTTAGAAGCCTGCTTGGGTCAAGAAAGAGATGGTAGCCTGCTAAAAAGATCCTCCAAATGGGACACAGAGCACCTAAGGGTGTGTTTTATTTTATTTTTTTATTTTTTTTTTTTTATAAATCTTGTCATAAGAAAACACATTTCCTTAGACTATGGCTGTCCAAATGTAATTTCTATTACATGGTACATTTAAAGTTATTCAGTACAATATTGTGATGTAGCCACTGCCCAGATGAAGCTTCTCATAAGATCGTTGAGTGCTACTTTTCCGTTGCTCTGGAACTCAGTAGAAGCACTAAAAACTGCCTTTTGATGACCAAAGATACACTGTGCTACTCATAAGGAGTCTGTGATCAGCATTTTATCTCAGTTACTGACTTGGGTCGAACTCCAGAATTAACCTAAATATATCCCTCACTTTCAGCAGTTTTAAGCAACAGTTCTCTGGTTTGTTGAGGACATACAGAGCCTGTGGAAATACACACAGATGTAAACTGACCTACTATTTATCACATGAGCCATAAAAACCCAGGTTGCCAGATCAAGTTACAATTGACCTTCAGCTATGAAATATTAAAACTGCTCCTATTATCTGGACAAAAACAGCTTCAATTGTACTGTCAAAGAGACAATCAGTTGGAGGAAGGTAAAATAAAGTCAGTACATCATGTAGGAATAGGGATTTTATAAAAGGAAAGGGAAGCCGCATCAGACCACCCATGCACCCACACTCTACCTTTACAAGGCAAGGTCGGTGGGCTTTTACACCCGAGCCCAGAGGCTCATCCGTGCCGGTGCTTATCCCCGGCTTCTGTAGCGTGAAGCGACTAGGAGTTCAACTCCTCCTGGATGGGACGCTCGTCCATCGCAGGTTACCTTCCCAGTATTTTTACTGGTACCCATTTATACTGCTGGGTGAACAGGGGCACACTTGCAGTTCAGACTTTGCTCAGGGGTCTTATACACGGTCGGGGTCTCACTGGGATTCTACCTTTACAAAACCATTAATTAAAACACAGCCAAAGAAAATCAATATAGCGCCTGGCAAGGTCCAACAGACACGACAAAGAGACACTATGAATAACAGTGTCCAGTGACTAAGAATGGATTTATGGAGCCCAACCATTCTGAAAACTCTGCATAATTAAGAACTACAGCAAGCAAGAATCCATTGCTCAAAAAAAATAAAAAAGGCAGTGTCCCAGTGCTTTTGTGATAATTGTAAATCATACCTAATGAACACATGGGGAAAATGTTTCATCCTCAGAGCATCGGCTTCTTGTAAAAATTGACGAGAGTATATGAACCCCAACGCACAGGAATACAGACAGAATTTCAACAGAATCACCTCAAGCGAACAATAATAATTGGGATGAACTTTCAGCCAGACATTAGTCTCAAACACTATCGAAGCGATGCAGAAGAGGAGTGGAATCAAAGGGTGACGTCAGTCAAAGAAACTGTAAGCAGTCCTCAGCAGACCATAGATATACTGCATCTCTAGTGTGTACGAACAGAGTTCTGCTCCAACAGTAACGATTCACCCACATTTATTTTATTTCAGGTTGCAGATTGTACAGTTAGTAACACCAAACAGTAACCTTCCTCCAAGTGTCCATCTAGACCACTGATGCTTCCTATCAGATAAATCTTTATAAATGACATACTGCAATGCAGACTACCACAGAGTCACAGACAGATAATACCTAGCAGAGGCAGGAAAAAAGAAATATGGCATGCTGCTCCCCCTCACCTTTAGAGCACAATAATATATCGATACACCGTTACAGGTACTTTTACATTGTTTTCCCTTTAAACATTTCACATTAATAAAGTTATTATTAGTCTGAACTGCAATACAATGTACTTAGTGGGACATATTAATTATCAGAGATGGGTTATGTTTAGTTTACCCACACAATGACCTTTGCACACAGCTTTAAAAAAATAAATAAATTTAAATGTACACTCACGAGGAACGACGTCTTCAGAAATGTGGCTAAAGGCATCCCGCTTTACGTTACTTCCCTTATATACTTTCTATGGCTCACTAGTCAGTTATCTTCATTCTCTCGTTCATTGCTCCCTTTTCGGTTAATGTTTTGTAGAACTCTTTGTTTAGTGTCGTCTGTCAATCAACAGCATCTTCTCACGGTCATTGGTATTCAATTCAATCGGATCACCTGAATGTTGTGCATGGTGCAAGTCTGCTGCAGGTCACTCAAGAAAGTTTTAGCGGTCACTCCTCAGTTCGCTGCCTTTCACCGATTTTACATAGTCACTTGTTGCTCATTGCTTTCTGTGTGTTTGCAGTTAAAGTGTACCGTATTTTCTTGGACTATAAGTCGCAGTTTTTTGTTTTTTTTTTACATAGTTTGGCCAGGGGTGCGACTTGTACTCCAGTGTGACTCATGTTAAATTAACACATTATTATACAATTTGGTTTTTTTTTTTGTTTTTTTACACATTACATGTTTAAAATATACAAACCTGGCAACCGCAGTCGATTTTTTTAATACCTGGCAACCCAGGAAGCATTTAGTGCTGTTGAGAAGGCTCACTCATATTTCCAATGATCCGGAAAGACAGTGCATTTATTGTGAATGTTTTAAGTGGATATATATTAAACACACAGGATTAAAAACATTAACAGGATCAAAAATAGAGGATTTCAGTCGCTGAAATGCGCAGTGAGACCACATCACAGCGAACTTTCTCTCCATCAGCATCAGAGACAGGTAAATAACAAGCTTAATGCTAGGCTAAATAAATGACTCGTCACACAAGATATAAAGCAAGTCATAAACTGCAGAGTTTATATTGAAATGAAAAGCCCGTTTTAACATGTTTGAGCCGACAGTCTAATGTTTTAGTGGCAGTATATGCTCCTGTGTGTAACTAAATGTGAGGCTTTTTCCTCCTCTCTCTGTTAGGCACAGACACGCACTGTGAGTGTCACACACAAACATTTTCATTATGACTCGTCTCATCATGTCATGTTTTAGTCGCCAAAGATCCATTTTTAGTGCATCATCGTCACGTTGTCGTCATCCAAAAAAAGGTGCGTTAAAATCATTTAAGCAACACTGCCCCCAAAATGCGACCTATACTCCAGTGCGACTTGTATATGTTTTTTTTCTTTATGATGCCATTTTTGGCTGATTCGACTTGTACTCCGGAGCAACGTATAGTCCGGAAAATATGGTAGATCACAACTAACAAAAACAACTATTTGCATGGAGAGCACACATATAACCCAACAGCTAGTCGAGATTAGCTGGAGCATTACTGGGTCATGATCAAAAACTTGTGTTCTACCTAAAACAGGCAAAATGCTACTTCTTACAAATCAAACAAACAGACGTTTATATCCGTATACATTTTACTAAATGTTGTGAACACTAACATAGCTGCTAAAGCTAGGTCCACCCAAAACAGTTTATCTTTTCAAAACCATTCTAAACCAATTTTTGCCGTTTATCTATAACAATAAATGAGTGTACAATTTTTTTTAATCTCACCAACTGAAAGAGTCTAAACCCCACCTTCTACCTGGACACCACCTTAACACCAGATGACCTTGTCTGGCTCATGAGTAACCATCCAGCCACGAAGTAACACGGGCAAGGTGCAATTAAACCCCAGACATGACAACGTAAAGCAGTAACGGCCGTGTTTCACGATACCTCACCTAGATTTGGCTCGATGGTGGAACCACAGCTACTGGAGCCACGGAATGGTTTATTCATCGTCTTTCCACCAAACAGATAATAAACATGTTTAGGTTAATGTTAACTACAGGCCTACTTGAAACCTTAAATCTTTCAGGTCAATAAATCAATTTAATAATGATCAGCTGTAAAGAAAAAAAAAAACATTTTGAAAGCATGTCAGTATGACAGTTAAACTACTCCGAGCACGTTTTCTACTTCAAATGACATGAGACACCATCACACTAAAAATTAACGCGTTTTAAGGAGAAAAGCATCATGCAATATAATTTTCATGACAGAAAAATAATGAGGCATTCTCCATTTTTAAAAGATGATGGAAACCCCGAGAATAAAAAAAAAAAATAAATAAATAAAAAAAAAGACCTATGACTTCATTCTGGGAGCCTTGATTAAATTAAACAGTGTCTAAAGCAGGCACCACCAATAGAGGACAAAAATAACTAAAGGAAGCGCATGGCATGCTATTGTTCCTCACGAGTGTATCCTGACAATCTTTTTTTATTAATCCATTTTCCAATGCAGTGAACAGGGTAAACCACAAAAAACAAACAGTGCTGGAGATCATAAGAAGAAAAAAATATATATATATATATAAATAAATAAATAAAAAGAAGAGGGGAAAAAAAGAGAGAGAAGAGAAACCAGCCTGGCAGGTTTGTCTCAAATCAGTTGCGCTGCGAGCAAAATAAAAACAATTTCAATCACACGCAGCGTGCAGTCACTAAAGACAGACTCATGCCTGAACATTTACTCTCTCTGTCTGGGACGCAACAAAACTTTGACAGCACCATCTACCTGCAGGCTGAGCTGTTTCCTGGACTTTAAAGAGCACAGACCTTCGTTGGTACTGACCAACTTTGCCTTCTCAAACTTTCATCATCCACTAAGCAGACTTTGTATCCACTCTGCAGTTTCTTCAGAAATTCAATGACCTTCAGTCGTTAATCTGACCACAAAAGTAGCTTTTCTGGGGAAGGAGGTAAAACTGCACAACACAAACGGGCTTCTAGGACTACAGAGGTGCACTTAGTGTACCTTCCATGATCAGTAAGTCAATGCCAGGCAGCAGGTCTGTAGTATTTGACTTTCTCTCTGTGAAAGAAGGACAAAGCCATGATTGAAAAAGGTTTTGCTGCAACTATCCAAGCAGAAAACTTCTCTCCACAAAATGCTCTATTACTCAGCCATGCGACTGCTCAATACTACCTAGTATTCAAAGCTCCACACAAGTGACAGCCTTCATGACTTCCTGTCCTCAACAAATCTTATTAAAAACCCTATTACTCAGGGAAAAGGGAAAGAACTAATAAACAAAAGGCAAAAAAAATAAATAAATAAAAATAAAAAATATATACAGCCTAAAGTTTGGGGTTTTTGCATAGATGCTAAATAAATATTAATAAATAGTTAATCTTACCCAGAACAATGAGCTCAGTATAGGCCTCGCCGTTTCCTGAAAGGTCCTGGGATGAAGCAACAGAGCACACATATACACCACTATCACCCCATGCGGTCTGAGCAATGTTTAGGTCGGCTTCTGGAGAAGAAAAAGATATGCACTCAGAACTGCATGGTTGTATGGGTTATGTATTACATATTCAATAATCAAGTAACATTTATTTAAAGACTCAATTTCTTTCTTTTACAGATTTCCCCCTTTACCCTTTAGGAATGCCTAAAATCTTCTTGCCCCCCCCCCATTTAAATGTTCTTTAAAAAAAAATAATCTAAAATTTCGGAGGGGAAAAAAAAACTTCTTAAATCCTACATCACAATCAACAGCTCTTACTGTTCATGATGCTGATCTTGCGGCCCTGGTATTCACTTCCCAGCGTGACTGCCTCCTGCTTAGAAGCCACAATACGTACAGTCCTTGAACTGTCTGCGCACTCGATGTTGGGGTCGTAATTGGGGTTGGCCTGAGCCAAGGCATTCTCTGGGCTACTTGGGTTCAGGGCAGCTTGGACCGGATCTCTGCAGTAGGACTTGTACTTCCAGGTAATAAGAGGGGCCACTGATGCTGTGGTAGTATATTCACACCTAAGAGTGACCGGCTGGAAGAGAATTACTACATAGCGTTTCACCGGGCAGACGACATTGACCCCTGTGGTGAAGCCTGTAAGAAAAGAGGAGGTTTGTCTGTAGTAGTAATCCACCAGAAAACACCAAAAAATATTACAACTGTGTCCAGCACATGACAACAGCGGGTCAGTGGTTAAGGTCCTGGATATTGATCAGAAAATTGGGGTTTCAGCCCCAGTTCCACCAAGTTACCACTGTTGGGCCCTAGAGCAAAGGCCCTTAACCCTCACTTGCTCATATGTAAAACAATGATAAATGTGCAATTTGCTCAGGATAAGAGTTACATTGAGTACATATGTACAGAAGATATATTCAGGTCAATACTGATAAACACTTCTAATTATAGAGAATGCATGAGAAACCAAACATATCCCTCATCCTCCATACATAGATCATACAACCTATATTTATCCCAAAATCACCATTTTAAAAAGTTTGATATATAAATTCACATTTTACAAATTGAAGACGGATGAACAAAAGATGTTGTGGGTGTGTTGTAATGTCGTTCTACCAATTATGTTCTCCAAAAGGTGCTTATTTATTGTTGCTTCCTAGCAAACTGACTGCATAAAATAGTCCCATACAGTCATCACATCTCTAAAATGTTGAGGCAGATTGTAAAAGATCTGTAGCTTCCTAGAAAACAAAAAAATTCCTCAAATGACATGCAATCAGCATGTAATGAGACAAGTGAACTGACATTATGATATCTCCTCCCGCCCAGGTGGGTGATGCACGCCAGCCCTTAAACAGATACTTCAGTATATTCATTGGAACAAAGACAGCTTTTCTTTTCAGGAATAATGCCTTCTTGGATGGATACACATGAGTGATGGTTAGATTCATACATTTTAGCTTTTTGTAGACGGTTTTGAAAATGAAAATATCTTTAACGGTACGTCATAACTGCATATAAAAAAAAAAAAGAAAAAAAACTTTGAAAGACTGCAGTGGTTGAAATTAGAAAGAATGACTCATGCTGAAAACAGAAACCCCCTGAATAGGTCATACCAACTCTCTCTTACATAATTTATTTTTAAGTCAGAACAGACCCCCCCCACACACACATATATATATATAAAATGTATATATATAAAAATGTGTGTAACACTTATGATCAGATTGACAATGTGATTGTAAATAAATTATTTAACTATTTTAAATAAAATTAAGTGGGGCCTAGGACTAAATACTAAACAGAAATGAGCACACAGCCTTCAAACCTAAAATTCTATACAATCACAGGGTCAATCTTACTATTTTTTTTCCCCTCCTCTTTACAACCAGCAGGTTCATATTTTCCGGAGCATGTACAGAAGAAAATAGGGAACAGTACCATAATGCACTTCGTTTAGGCCTAGAATTAGAGTTTCACTGCATGGTACATGCTCTCTAAACAACCTGCTCGGTTGGATAAATTATTCTGAACACAAATTACATTAAAAGAAAAAAAGGGGCGACATAAAGGAAATAAAAAAAATCGTGCATATAAAGAACAGTAGATCATAGTGAACACCCACATACCTGTCAGCATGAAGATAATAACCACAAATAACAAGCGCATTTTAGGAAAACTTTCTTCTCAAACAGGCGAATAAAAAAAACCACTAAAACTCACTCACGACACAGGTAAGAGGTGAGGAGGAAAATAAAACATTTGTAAACAAGTATATCCTTTGGCTTGTGCTTGTTTTTCCTCACACAGGTGAATCCTCCATTTTGCGGCTCGGGTAGGTGAAGCGGTAACCTGAAACTGAACAGGTGAAGGAAGAAGGGCTGTACCAAGAGCCTCCTATACCGAAACTCACGGGGGTTTCATTCAAAAACACGCCATGGGTTTTTGTGAGGAAGGGTTATTTCTGATGGATTGTGATTGTATAAACTATGTAAAAGTATGAAATATAGTTCATTCTTACTTTTCTTTGCCGCAATTGTAGAAATTATTTGTTTTTATAGCCGAGTGGCTACGCCCGGTATTCCTCGAAATGAGCACAAAATGGTTTAGTCCTGTAAACAAACCATAAGATTAATGATTGCTTAAAAACTGAGCGAAACTGATAAAAAAAAAGCCCAAGTCCAAACTTCCATACTACCTGAACTTAATTTCACAGTATCAGATATTATAAGATTACACTGGGGAATTACAAAAAAATAAATAAATAGTGTATTTTTCAATGACACCTCACTCATTCATGTGGTGAACTGTCTACTACTGGGGTAGCAGGGAGGCTGGAGCCTATCTCAGCCGACACTGAGCGAAGGTGGAGTACACCCTACCCAGCTCACCAAACCATCACAAGGCAAAACCTATTGGAAGAGCCAGTTTGATGTGCATGTCTTTGGACTGTAGGAGCAAACCCATGCAAACACAGTGGGAACATGCAAACACTCCACACAGAAACACCCGAGTGCCCTCCTCGAACCCAGGACCTCCTAAGTTGTGAGGCAGACTCGCTAACCACTCAGCAACTGTGGCAACCAAGTTATACTTTCTAAATGTGCATAACAGAAACTAATAAAATAGTTACTTTCTCATAAGGTATCATATAAATAAAGCATTAATCATAATTCTGAACATTATATTATTAAAACAGAGACATAGTGGTTCACTATCACAGCAAGTGAATAAAGCCAGAAAATAATGGTGGTGAACTGAAAAGATGTTTAACTTGAAGGTATAAAATGAGGGGTCTTAATGGACCACTGAGTGTCTAGGAGTCCGTCATGGGGGTGAAGAGGAACTTTGGGGATCGAATGAGTGCTTGAGGCTGGTAGACAGGTCCGAGATTTTCTCTGAGAACAAAGAACTTCTTTTGTGTGATTGTGTGCTTTTCTTTGCCTAAAGGCTAAATAAGCACCTGAAAAATGAATTTCGATCTCTTGCGTCATGAACTGGACAGTGGTCTGGCAAGTTGTTCAAGGTGTATCCCGCCTTTGCCCAGAGTCGGCTGGGATGGGCTTCAGCCTCCCCGGGATCCTATTAAAGGATAATTCAGAAGGGCAGTTTGAAAAAAAAAAGCACTGTTAATATTTATGCATTACTTTATCAGTCATGATTCAGTATCTGAATAAATGCTTGGTGAGTAATTATAAAAGTATCATTTGTGAGAGAACTTCTGTCTATACTGGTTACAAGATCCACATACATTTATAAATGGATTAAAATAAATCATAATTATTAGTTATATAATGAGTAAAATACTTAAGGATGTGCTGTTATATTCATTTATTCATTCATTTGCTGAGTTTTCCCAGGTGAACTCTGTGCTCATCGAAGTTGCTGTTATTTTTAATTAACTTCTCACACTGAAATTCTGTTCAGCATTCAGCAAGAGAAACGTCTCTTAAACCAAAGATGTGTCTTAGGCTAAAAATAAATAGCTTTTTTCATACCAGGGGACAAAGATAACACTATTTTGGGGTTTCTTGAAGTTGGACTTTAGAATTGGCACAGTGAATTCAGGCTGTCAGCAACAAATCCAGCATGCATCATCCCCAGTATGCATCGTAAATGGAATGTGAAAATTAGTAAAATTTGAAGTGATTAAATAGTTTAGATCACTGTGGAGAGTCTGGTGGTAACTGTCATTCAACCACCAAGTCTAACACAGATAAATATCAGACTTGGTGCTGAAAGCATAAACAATTGCTTGTCTTGCCTGTTGTATCATCATTTCAACTCGATCAGGCAAAACAAGCAAAGAGTTCTTATGATGTCACAATAAGAAACTATGATACTATGAAATTACAAAAATGAAACTACAGGTAATTACCCAGCTGCCATAAAACCCCATAGAAGAAGTAGTACAGGTAATTACTAAGATCACCATAATAAGGGATCACAATAAACCTTTTCTGTATTTGTGCTTTTCAACAAATTATATTTCTCAGTGTAAATCCAAAATATAATACAAATTATTCCCTCTCAAATCCTATCTATACACGCAAAACTTGCATACAGCTCTGTTGGCAAGGAATACCCAGCCTTCGACCAGTGTTGGCTGAGATAGGCTCTCGCCTCCCTGGAAGTAAGCAGTTCAGCAAATGAGTGAGAAAGTGAAAGGAAAGGTTATGCCTTTCTACTTGTTTTTCACTTCACTGAGCAAGACATTATATGGATGGCATTAAATGGATGTGTTTTTATTTATAAATGATCATTCATTCACTTTCCAAATCGCTTATTCCTAATTAGGGTCACGGGAGGCTGGCGCCCATCTCAGCTGACTCTGGGCAAGGGCAGAGTACACCCTAGACAGCTTGCAAGGCCATCGTAGAGCAGAAACACACTGACAGCTACTCTTGACAAACATTAGCAATGGTTCTTTTACATGCTTCTCACCACAGACAGTGAGAGACATGGCCAGCATTTGATAACCCAGTTAGCTGCAAGAAGGGGGGGGGGCACCAGTGACAAC
>JAQNCB010000013.1:9753777-9765321 GCA_030068295.1 Euristhmus nudiceps
CATCCAGTCATCTAATCAAGGCTTCAGACTTTGAAATGGAGACTTCATTAGATGACTGGATGGTCAGGTGGGCGTGAGTAGGGTTGGAGCGAACATATTCAGGAAGGTAGCTCTCCAGGAGCAGGATTGAGCACCCCTGGTCTACAGGATAGTTTATTCTCTTTTCCAGAAAAAAAAATATATTTTATATATATATTATATTATTATTATTATATATATTATATATTAAGGGAATAAACTATCCTGTAGGTACAATATTTATAAAGTAAATGTTATTCCTTGCGCTCAAGAGATACTGTTTCTCTTATTGGAGCGGATTTTAGTCCTCAGTAATATGGCGGCTACAGAAAGGCACGCAATGTGAGGGACTTGTGTTTATGTCTGTGGACTTGGGTCAGTCTGTCAGTAAGGGAAGCTGTTTATATCCTATAATATGTGCAACTGAAAGACTTCTGAGCAGCAATAGTACAAGATTCGTAATTCAATATTAACATTTAATAATTTTTTTTTACAGAATAATGCTGTATATAAGTATAGTTATGTATGAGAGGTATTTACAAAATAAGTTTTCAGTGTTGATAATATATACAGTTGAACCTTGATTGTACGGACTAAAAGTGGTTATAGGGTGTCCGGATTAGTGAAATGTCCGGTCGAGTGAAGTGGTAATTCATTTAACGTCGTGCTCACGGCGCTGCTTGTGGCGCTGTTCACGGCGCTGTGCTCGCGAACTATCCTTAAAAAAATGAATAAAAAATAAAATTGGGTTGTCCATAGGACCCGAAATCCGTACGATTGGGGTCCGGTCGAGCGAGGTTCAACTGTAATACTCATTTCAACCGACATTAAGAATTGAGTAAATGTAAGTAGAAAATGTTATTTCACTTCCCTTAAATCTTTTGATGGAAAATTACGAAAACAAAACTATTAAAGATAACTTAAAAATTAATATTTAATCAAATACTAAAGTCTTTTGATGAAATGTACTTAACACACATGCATCTAACACAAATTGAATTAGTTTTATAGACATGTCCATGGGTATGACTTACTCAGTCACTCAGTAAGGATGTTCAGGGATAGTATTAAATGAGTATAACCTTTTATTATTATAATATTTGCTAAACTTCTGAATTTTGAGTGTATCGACTAAAGAAATTTGCCATTCATGTGTCACTTTATGTGACGTCACTTCAGACTGACGTTGGAATGGCGATTTATGCGTGATGTTACTTTGTGAACAAATCGTAAATATGCTATAAGTTGTCCATCATTTATTATCTACTGCATTCCAGTTATCTGTCGGGGGTCTCAGGGAAGCTTGGGAGCGTATACTCTGGGCAGGTCACTAGTCTATTTCCGGGCTAACACAGATGCAAGGAACCATTCACAGTTCCATTCACACCCACGGCAAATTTAGAGTAGCCAGATGAGCTAATCATGTCTGTCGACTGTGGGTGGAGACTGAAGCAGGAGCACAGAGGGCATGCAAAGGCAACACAGAAAGTCCTCAGTTGGCTGTAGGATTTGAATCCAGAATCTTCTTGCAGAGAGGAGACAGCACCAACCGGTTTGGTTTATTAAAGACACATTCAGTTACAGGGCTTTGGGTTCCTGTGTGGAGTTTGCATGTTCTACACTTTCTTGTGCAGGTCTTCTCTGGGTACTCTGGTTTCCTCCCACTGTCCAAAGACATGCACATCAGGCTAATCGGTTGTTCCAAACTTCCCATAGGCACTTCTCATAGAGTGTGAGTGTAAATGGTTGTGTGTGTGTGTGTGTGTGTGTGTGTGTGTGTTGCCCTGCGATGGTCTGGTGAACTGTTCAAATGTGGTTTGAGGCATTCCACGCTTGCCATCAAAATGCATTAGCGAAATACTCACGTGGATCGTGAGCTCGAATCCTGATAATGCTACAGCCATCTGTGGTGAGAGAACAGCTTGGATACTCTTCCAGGGAAGGAGGGGTGGCAAACTTTCTCTCATTTCAGTTCCATTGAGATTCGCCAATCATGGGCATCTGTAAGTTCATCCATATGGAGGTGGGCGGGTAGCGCTTCACTGTGTTGCAATGTCGCGTGAACAGCAGTTTGAAAATATGTGGAGGAAGCATGTGATAACCGTCACCCTCCTTTGTTAGTAGCTGTCATGTGATTGAGATAAACTACTGAGTGAGTCGGAATTGGCCAGACTAAATTAGGGAGATAAATGAAGGGGGTGCCTACCAGTTGAGGGAACTTATGGAAGAATGATGTACAGCCTCAGAGATGTAGAATCTTCAGCAAGCTGCATTGAGGTTCTAGTGGATTGTGGCGATGTTACAGTCAGATAAAGTAATTAATATTGTTTTATTGGGTGGCGCAGTGGTTTGCACTTCCTCCTCACAGAAAGAAGGTTCTGGGTTTGATTCCACATTGTGTTCGGGCGTTTCTGTGTGGAGGTTGCATGTTCTCCCGGTGCTTGTGTGGGTTTCCTCCTGGTACTCCGGTTTCCTCCTACAGTCGAAAAAAACATGCACATTAGGCTAATGGGTGGTTCCATATCTCCCTTAGGTGTGAGTGTCTGTCACTGATTGTGAATGGTTGTATGTGTTATCCCTGCGATGGTCTGGTGAGCTGTCCAGGGTGTACTGTGCCCTTGCCCAGAATCGGCTGAGATGGGCACCAGCTTCCCCGTGACCCTAATTAGGATTAAGTGGTTTAGAAAATGACTGAAAGAATGAATAGTGCTTTATTCACCCTTTAATTTGTTCATAGTTTGCAGTGAGTCGTTTTTCAATGCAGTGTGAAGTCTATGAAGAGAACGAGTGTCATGTTGGGCTATTTGGAATTAATGAATTTAATTGCTGTGTCATTTCAGAACACTGTGAACATTACTAATAACAACTACTACCCGGTACAAGTGGCAAACATCAGCGCGCAGGTGCAGTTCTATAAGACTGTGATCGGGAAGTCTCTTGTAAGCAATGTGACCCACGTAATGCCCCTGGATATGCAGCAGGTGTGTAAATTCTTCATGTTTCCACT
The DNA here is from genome assembly GCA_030068295.1 of Euristhmus nudiceps. Classification (NCBI taxonomy): domain Eukaryota; kingdom Metazoa; phylum Chordata; class Actinopteri; order Siluriformes; family Plotosidae; genus Euristhmus; species Euristhmus nudiceps. The sequence continues at coordinate 9,756,803 of JAQNCB010000013.1, forward strand.
TTTAACTTTCACACGAAGTTTAATTTCACATCCATATGCAAATAGGTTCAACTGTAAAGAGTGGCCGGTGTTCCAACCGTACTGAAGTGTAATCTTCAGTACAGTGAGATGAGCTGACAGCTGCTGGGGGAGTCGTGGGGTAGTGAGACTGGGGCAGAGCTTGGGATGCTCAAAATGCAACGCATTAAAGGGTGTAAAACTAAATATATCTCAATTTTATCACTTAAAGTACTGGTTTATTATTAGATAATTATTTATCTTAAATTATAATATGAAGTGACATCATGTAGCCAGGCATTGTTGTTCAGTTGTAACGTATCTAATTAATTCAGATTTATCAAATTCTGGCTGTCCGAAAATCCACATCTTCAAATATGAAAGTTCTAATAATATCGTTCTTTTCACTTTCCCTTTTTCCCCACAGATGTTTTCAGTTTAATTTTGAGATACAGTCATCCCTCGCTATATTGCACTTCAGGTTCTGCGGCTTCAGTGCATTGCAGATTTTTAAAAAAAAATATTAATGGAAAAATAAAAATATGGAAAAAAGTTCAGGAAAATGCCGCGAAGGGTCGCTACTGACTCAGATTCGAATCCCAGCCTCTTCTTCTGCTGAGAAATTCGCCTCGACCAATCAGCTTGCGAGATTTCAGAGGACGTGTCCCAAACCGGAGTCAGTAATGACCTTGCGGCCTTCCCTTAACTTTTTCACTATTAAATAGGGAAAAGGTTAAGGGAAAGGCAGCAAGTTCACTACCGACTCGGGTTTGGGATGCGGCTTTTTGAAATCTCGCAAGTTGATTGGTCGAGACGAATTTCACAGCATCAGTGTGACAGAAAAGGCGGAAGTCAAGGCATTTCTTACACATTATTTACATCTATGTACAATTACATGTATGTGTTTTATATTATTCATATTTTATTTACAATTTATGCATTGCTTTTGAATGTTTAATTATTATAAGCATTTATAGTGTTGAATATATGTTTATTGATATTATATACACATATACATGTACGTATACGTTTAGTCAGGGGGAGTCGATCCTACTTCGCAGAAATTCGGCGTTCGCGAAGGGTCTCGACCCCCATTTAACTGCGAAAAGTGAGGGATCCCTGTATGTCTAAAAGAAGCACATGTTTAAGTTCAGACATGCCTATCATTTTCAGAACTATATGTTAGAAAATGTTTAAATTCTCACTCACCCTGTTAAGGGTTTTCTCGAGCCTCCACACACATACTACTAGGACTGAGTGTCCTGGAGCAGAAGTGAAACTACTAACAATTGTGTAGTTACACAGGTGAGGAACACAAGTCCGGATCAGCTGATAGATCTTGTGACACCTTTTAAAATACAGTAAAATAAAATAGAATAGCTCAGTATAACAGTCCAGTCCATTGGACGTTTGAGGTTATCGGTGTGTTTGTATCTGCCTGTAGTTACAGTGATTGTGTCCTACTCTCTGTTGGTTATTTGCTTAGTTCCAGGAATGCCTGTACATGTTTTGTTGGTGTGTTTACACCCTCTAGATCCAAAGTTTGGGGGTATATAAGAATTACCTTGTCTGACTGTCCATGAACGCTTGGATGCACATCTCGTCCTAAACTGTTAGATGAATTTTGATGGAACTTTGATGGAAAATCCGGGTGTGATATTTTCAAAGGAAGATTATTCCGTTCATTCAGTACTTCATTTTATAATCGGTGATAGGCTCATGCAACTCCTCCTAAGCTGTAGGATGGATTTTGATTAGGCTTTGCAGAGTTGAGGTGAACTTCCTGAAGATGCGCGTGACGTAAAATGATGCGGGTCCGATGTTTTAAAAGGGAGATAATTCAGCAGTTAGATCATGTTGCAGGTGGGGCGCATTCTGTAGTGAGTGTACTCACAACTCCAGCTCTTTTTAGTTACAGTTCAAAGTGAGTCATTAATTCTGTCATGAAATCAGGACAACAGTCGCAGATCTAGCAATTAGTCACCGGAAGACCTTTACAAAATAGGTATAAAATACTACACTGATGAGTTGGATTCTGACCTGTGATGTTAGATTTTAAGTGCGGGAATCTTTCAGTACATGCATTGTTAATTTTTACAACAAGCACCTGGCCTTTTGCCTTTTCTAACACTTTTATTGCCTTAACATGAGCTATCTAATCATGTAACTTGGTGCTGTGTAAATACTGTGAGCGAAGTTAACAGCCTGGCTTTCTCTGTGTCTTCCTGTTTAGGTTGATTTCTCTGTTTTCACAATTATAGCCAATGAGATGAGCTACATCTAGTAAGTGGTTTGGAATCTGATATATGGTTTCCTACCAGGGCGTATGTGGCATGTATTACTGTTTTTTTTTTTTTTTTTTTTGTGTGTGTGTGTGTTAATATTTGTCTTTGTCTTTCAGTGACTTTTGTACCATGCAGTCCATTAAAGTGCGCAACATTGTTGTCATCTTACAGTAAGTACAGACTTGTATTGTAGTAGAATTTCTTAAAGAATGCAGTGAAACTGTTAAGCAATTGTAATTCCATATTAATATAAACTCCCTGGCAAAAAAAGTGCAATATTTACTGACAGAGCCTTTAGCCTTGATCTTGGCGTTTAATCTCTATAGCATTGGTTCAACAAACGTAAGCAACACAACATTTATTTCCATCCAGTGTTGGCTTCATTTCTTGCCAACATCTTAAATCGATGAAGGGAAAACTGAACCACTCCATAAAGTCTTCTCCAGCACATCCCAAAATTTTTCAATAGGGTTAAGGTGAGGGCTCTGGGCTGCCAATATGTATGCGAAAATGATTTCTCATTCTCCCTGAACCACTCTTTCATTATTTGAGCCATCAGGGGAAGAAAAAGTGCATTGATGTGAAAACCTGCTCCTTCAGTACATTCAGCTCATCAGCTGCTTCATTTTATTAAAACATTAATGTTGCTGAGCCTCGACCGGACCAGCTGGAGCAACAATTCTGTGGATATTACATACTGTGATCAAGGATAAAGGTTCTCCAAGAAAATATTAGAGCGAGCTGGGCAGTGTATGTGTATAAAATCTATATATATTTGAAAAAATAGGTTCATACTTGGATCCAGTTTTCCAGATTGTAAATAAAGGCCATAAATATCAGTGTTTAGGTAGAGAGTGTGTAAATGTGAAACTTATTTTACCACAACATGTATGAAGTATTGTGCTGTGGTGCTTTTTAAACTTAAAAACACTCCTTGACTTGATGATGTGGTCTGTGTTGCTCAGGATGACTGTCACCACCGTGTACTTCGGCCATGCTGAACAGGTCTCTCAGGAGAGTTACCTGTATGTGGATTGCGGCTCGAACACCACCAGTCCCAATGGACACGTGACAGTGATTCAGTGACACTTTAGTCCCTGACGCCCAGCTGCAGCATGCACTGTGTTCACACTGGAGGGTATCACAGTCTCCCCGATAAGTTTTAGGTGCTGTACTTGGTCATGGATGGACATGTCAAGGTGACGACGGAACCTCTGCCAGAATGTTGTGTGTGTATATATACTTTTGGGTATATATACTTTAGAAGGAACTTTTGTTTTTGATATTTGATATCTGGTTCGTTGTGGTCTCAGTTTTGGATACCTCACTTTGATGTAAACGGTACACACCACGCATTAGAGACACTACTTATTGACTGCAATCACAAAAGTTAGGTTCGATTGATTATTATTGTTTGTGAGCCACTAAAGGTTTTCCGTTAGCTATTTATAATTGTTTCACAGGAAGAATGTTTTTTTTTTTCTTTTTTCTTTTTTTTTTTTAAACTGAACCGATGTCCATGTCCAGAGAGACTTTTTATTTAATAGTGTAAGTTCTCTTTTTATATATTTTAGAAAGTATGTATTAAATGATAAGTTTAGAAATTTTAAAATTCGATGCGATGAGACGGGTATTTAATACTATGGAAGCTCTAAGCAGATATGCATTCATGCCCCCATCCATCCACCTTTGTTTTCTCAATATAACAGGATAATTATGTTTTCTCTGGAAAATTTAGGGGGGTTTTTTTTGTGTGATAATGGTCACATTTTCTCATCATTTCAAATCATCCTGTTAGCTTAAAAAAATAAGATAAAAGGAAAAAAAATGTAAGAATTCACTTCCACTAAGGGTTTGAACACGGTGCACCAACCGGAGGGAAAATGACACGAAAACTTCTCATGAGGTGTCACAAATATTATAACTGGAAATATTCACCATGAAAATTATTGTGTAAATGGTGAGGCTTTTATCCTTTTATTTTATCGCTACAAGAACAAATCTGACTTAAAGGGTCCTCATTTCAAGCAACACTTAATTTATTATTATTTTTCTTTTCTTTTTATTGGTGTAAAATTAAAGGAATATTCTATAGTAGAAATTGTTTGTGCTTTTTTATTATTATATAATATTTTGTTATTTGGTTTCTTTGCAGAGATTGCAAATTATATCATATTTTGTTATCGGGCGGTACGGTGGTGTAGTGGAAGGCCTGGGTTCGATTCCCTGCCTGGGTGTTTGTGTGGAATTTGCATGTTTTCCCCGTGCTTGTGTGGGTTTCCTCTGGGTACTCCAGTTTCTTCCCACAGTCCAAAAACATGCACAGTAGGTTAATTCGCTGCTCCAAACCTCCCCTAGGTGTGAATGGTTGTGAAAGATTGTGTGAGTGTTGGCCCCGTGATGGCCTGGTGAGCTGTCCAGGGTGTACCCTGTCCTCGCCCAGAGTCGACCGAGATGAGCGCCAGCCTGCCCGCGACCCTAATTAGGATTATGCAGTTCAGAAAAGGAATAAATGAATGAATATTTTATATAGTTTGATCGTATGAACACTGACTTCATGCCTTTTTCCGTTTGTCAATCTTTTTCCTGCTTTCTGTTTTTGTTGTGACTAATCACTCATAAATATTAATAGGCTTTGCATAGAACTGAGTTGTGACTGAAACAGCACTGCAGGTGTCACCCATGCAGGGAGAAGTTCTGCAGTATGTGGATGGAAATTAATTGTGGTTTGGTGCCAGTGTATAATTAATATTAAACAATACATCAGTTATACCAGGGGGCAGTGGTGGCCCGGTGGTAGGGTGCTGGATTACAGATCCCAAGGCCAGGGGTTCAAGCCCCACTATCACTGGGTTGTCACTGCTGTCCCCCAAGTGCAGCTAACTGGGTTATTAAAGGCCGGCCATGTCTCTCACTGTCTGTGGTGAGTGGGATGTAAAAGAGAATAAAAGGAGTGGTGAGAATCTATCAAAATTGGACCAAAGTCAGACAACCACTAAACTGGAAACAGCATCAGTGATGCAGGTGGGAAGTGAAGACTGAAGAATGGCTCCTAGAGAATCGAACTATATCTTCTGGCTTGCCTGTTTCCCATCTTGCATCCTGGAGCTCTCTTCCTAATTCAAACTATCTGTCGGTGTGGACAAATACTCTCTGGTTTCGTCATTGGGTAAGTGTCTGATCTTCATGAATGATAAAACAAAAAAAAAGAGTGTTAAATAGTGAAGGTTATCACCACAATTACGCATGGTATTTATTTAAGTTTATTCAAGACTAAGTGCCGTGGCCATGTGCTTGGCTGAGGTGGGGTTAAGTTTAAATGACTGGTTTAGTCATTCGAAGTTTTAGTCTCACTCATTTGTTGAACTGCTTAATCCTAGGGTCACTGGGGGGACACTGGGTCCAGCTTGGGCAAAATGCTGAAAAGCTTGTAGGGACCATTCACATTTACACCCAGGGCAACTTGAAACCGCCAATTAGTCTGATATGTACCGGAGGAAATCTGTGCAAGCATGGGAAGAACATGCAAACTCCACATAGAAACGCCTGAGCCTGGGATTCGAACCTAGGACTTTCTTGCTGTGGGGCGGACGTACTATTCACTGTGCCACCCATCATAAGTTCAGTCAAAGTGACCTTTAGTTTAGTGAACCACTGTACCAATCTTTGTCTTGATTTGTAATGTCTAATATTCTGGCCATTCATCCAGGGAAGGTAACCTAAATACATATCTGTATTAAAAGTTGCCATTCACTAGTCAGGAGCCGAGTAGTTTATCTTCCGTTATCGATTAATTCTGGCTGAATTCTCAGGTTTCCTGATGAAACCACCCCAGTGCATGGGCTTAGTATTTATACCTCTTGGTTTGGTTCTTTGTATGTTTACAGTAGTAATAACGACTGCATGACCAGAGGAAAGCTCATGTGCATGCCCAATAACTTGGCTGTGCAATAGTGATTCATAAAAAGATCACTGATTCAGGAGAAGTCATGAAACATGAAACATGATCTCAAGAGAAATTTAATAAAGATATCAGTGTTTGCTTCTGTTTTGTCTGTTGCAGGGGTCATTGACACGCGTGTACAGGAGTAAGCAAATGGTTTCAGAAAGACTGGCCATTAGAACAATAGGGACAGAAATGTTCATCATCTACTGTCCAATTCTCTCACAGCTTCATGTTGTTAGGGTCGTAGGGAGGCTGGAGCCTATCTCATCCGACACTGGCCGAAGGTGGGGGGCATAATGAACAGCTTGCCACAGCATGGTAGGGCTAACACACAGCCTTTCACATTCACACCCCCTGGCAGGAACAGCCAATTAGCCTAATGTGCATAATTTTGGGGTGTGGGAGGAAAAGGAAATACCTGGAGAAAATCCACGCAAGCACAGGGAGGACAGCCTGGGACTCGAACCCAGGAAAGAGGTGGACATGCTAACCACTATGCTACTATCCTGCCAATTCATTCATTCGTTCATTTTTTTTTAACCCCTTAAGCCTAATTAGGGTCGTGGGGAGACTGGTGCCCATCTCGGCCGACTCTGGCCAAGGGAGGGTTACTCTGGACACCTTGACAGGCCATCGCAGGGTCAACACTCGCACACACTCACACACACACCTAAGGGAGATTTGGAACAGCCAATTAGTCTACTGTGCATGTTTTTGGACTGTGGAAGGAAACCAGAGTACCCAGAGGAAACCCACACAAGCTCGGGGAGAACATGCAAACTCCATATAAAAACACCCAACCTGAGAATCGAGCCCAGTCCTTCCTGTTGTGAGGCGGACGTGCTAACCACTACGCACCGTGCCACCCGCCGCCAATTCATATCATCAGTTGTTACTGCACATACCCACTAGATGGCACCATTTCTCCTATTTGGTTCCTTCACCTTTTTTTAATGTACTGTAAACAGACATTCCAGTATGTGTCAACATGGTGCACTTCAGTAAGAAATAATAAATGCACGCATAGCCGATGAATTCCTTTTTGAGATCCTGAAATTGGTGGAAGCATGTCTTTGTCAGTGGAAGACGATCTAAAGTAGGGTGTTGTGTGTTTAAATGTACTCACACTCCAACACAGTGAGGCCTCCTGAGGGAAGAGTTATGGCATCTGTTAATGCCGTTAGAGGAGTCTCCTGCTTTCTTTTACACTTTCTGAAAAGACGTATGCTTTGGTTCCTGTGGCAACACCTGAAAAAACAGCCAGTGTTCATCGTCCATTCGCAAAAAGTCCAGGAAACAAACTTTTACTTATTGACTTACTAAGTCACTATTGGAGCTCTTATACGTAAAAAGATATAAAAACTGTGACATCTGCATACAGAGAGATACGGCTGAATGATATCAGTGTCAAGAGAGTTAGATTTCATGGTCTCTGGTCTGGAAACATCAAGTTGTAGTCGTTTTGTGGAGGGGGATCATTTGGCACACATCTGGAAAAGTCATTTCCTTACATCTGGGAATGTGATGGTTTGTAAATCGACCATGAAGGTTTCATGAGAGGTTGTAACCATGTTTGTGGACTAAAGCTCATAGAGAATCCCATACTTTATTACTGTTAGTCTATATATGAGTGGTGAATTAAGTTGGTGTTGGTATAAACTATTCTTTTTATCATTATTGTAATGCTGATGCATACTTTATTACGATAAATTAATGGCGGGGGGGTTCCTAACAAAATAGAACTTGTACTACCTTGTACAAATCTTTCTCAAAACACAAAGCTGAGTCATCTAGCTCACCTATAACTAGTCAGCTGGCACAGACGTAGTTAAATGTATATAGAGTGCACTCCTCAGTTTTCTCCTGCCTCTTCATGGCTCGGTGTCGTTCCTCCTCTCTCCTGCAGGCGTGCTGTAGAACAGGGGAGCACATCCAGAGAATTGCACACCAGACCCCAGACCCTCATTCTTGCCTGTTTCTTGTGTATGTATGTTAGTGTGTGTGGATAAAAGAATGGCAGGGTTGAGTCAGTCATCTCCACTCCAGTGGACTTATCTCTTTATGGCCGTACTGGCCCTGCAGGCTGGTGTGTGTCTGGGAGGATCTGACTCACCCCGTGGAGTCTCCTTACCTTTTGTGTTTGACCTGAAAGCTGTGTGTGACCCACCATGCAAACATGCTGGGATCTGTATCCGGAACAACACCTGCTTGTGTTCCCGGGGCTACGAAGGAGAGAGCTGCCAGTATGGTGATGTTTCCACTGTTTACTTCTTTAAAATGTGTGTGTGTGT
>JAQNCB010000013.1:9797619-9810299 GCA_030068295.1 Euristhmus nudiceps
ATCGATAGATAGATAACGTGTGATAATGGTTGCATGAGTGTCGGCCCTGTGATGGCCTGGCGAGCTATCCAGGGTGCACCCCTCCCTCGCCCAGAGTCGGCTGAGATGGGCGCCAGCCTCCTTGAGACCCTAATTGATGAATTATGAATGATGAAATGAATAAACGAATGATATATAGATCGATAGTTACAGATCCAAGATACATACTATATATTATAATACAGTGTATATGAGTAATATCGTTCCAATACCCGCACACTTTCTGGTGCATATCCATTCCAGAGGTAATCAGTGCTGATGATAGGTTTGATGGAGAGCTCAGTGCATCTGTCTCCATCCTTGCTGATATCAGTTACTGCGCTGTAGTAAAGCAGTGCTTGGCTGCACACCCCCTTCTGGCAGGGAGCATGAGACAGTTTCACCTCACAGGAGGACAGAACCAGATCAGGACCCAGCAACTGCTCATCTGGACAGACAATATAGTGGGCTAGACATCTGCATTTCATGATTAAACCACAGGCCAGAAACTTGCAAGTTGTAAAAAATTTGTAAATGTAAAAAAATGTAAATTGGGGGCTCCCGAGTGGCGCATAGACAAGGTGCGCGACTATTAACCCGGAGATCGAAAGTTCAAATCCGGCTTAATGCACACAGCCGTCCGTGGCCGGGAGTCCACGGGAACAATTGGCCGAGCTCTCACGGGAGGGAGGAAGAGTGATTATATTTTGGTCACTGGCAGTTTGAACACTGGTTAATTCATGTATTCATTATGTAGCTTAATTCTTCTAATTATATAAAAACTAATATTTATTATTATTATTATTATTACTACTACGATTATTATAGTGTACAAATGAATAGAATAAAGCAGCTGAAATGAAACACTATGGGTACAGTAAACGTATGGCAGAGATATAAATATATGGTATGTACCTTGGCTGCTGGTGCCGAGCTGTAGTTGAAGAGCGCATGTCTCTGAAGGACAGGGTACAGGAACAGTGCTCTCTATGATCAGCTCATGGTCCTTTCCATCCTCTAAAATGGTGGCACTTTTAGGCCGCAGCTACAATCAAACCAAAGCAAAGAAGCTATGATGTTACATGCTGTGAGGATTCATTTAACCACATAGTAATAACAAGAAAAACAAACAAACATGGCATCTGTGAACATACTCGAATCCCTGCAAAGAACTCCTCACTCTCCAGCGCATGACTCAATCTGTCTGGAGCATCTAGGAAGAAACTGGCACAACTGCAATAGATCTGTACAAAATAAAGTACACGGCTGTGTATATCAAGATAAACAGGATGAAGGTGCCCTCACACAACACCGATCATGATCCTAATTTTGCCCGATCATATTCCGATGCTACTTCAGAGAAAACGGTAGAACATTGGAAAACATGGATACACATCGGAGAACATTGGAAGACATTGTAGAATTTCCGTTCAAAACATTGGGAAAGACTGAACTAATATGGAATTGTTCAGAAATCTTTGTGTTGTAAAATCAACATAAACATCGGACTAACGTTGGTATATGATTGGCTCAAATTGGGATCATGTGAGCACACTAATACCACTACAACTACTACTATGAATAATAATAACAACAACAATAATAATAATAATAATAATAATAATAATAATAATAATAATAATAGGTATAAATATGGTGTCAGTATATTTTATTTGCTACACTAGTGGAATTTTATTATGTGTTTAATAATAATATTGGATCAAATTGTATTTATTTTATACGTCAATGTGCATAGCATATGGATACATGTAATAAATATTACATATCACCCCACAAACTGTATTTGTTACTCTACAAAGTTTTCTACCCTGTCTCCAAGCCGAAGGTTGATACCATCCAGCTCGATAAAAGCTGAATTCTGGAAGGTTGTTTCCTGCCTGAGTTCCTCTCTGTTTCCATTCGGAGAAAGACGCCACCAGGTCACCAGAAATCCTAGAGAGTTGTTCCCACTATAGTCATCAAATGTGCACTTCAGCAGCACACTGGGGCCTGACAGTTCAGCCAAAATCTCTGGTACGGATGGAGATGGAGGCTGCTTATCTGTTGGGAGAAAAGGAGATAGATTAGAGGAGTTAATATACCCCCGATCAATTACCATGTCAGCTGACTTTTGCCAAGAGCCAAGAAAGACAGAAAAAGTGCCAATTGGACTTATTATACTTTTGGTTTTTCTGACATATTTTCAAAAAACAATATTTGGTGACATGTTAAGGTGAATCCAGTAATCATAATTAGAATCCCTAGCATAAGTCAAAACACAAGAGCGTCACATAGAAAGATGAAATACCGGGAGAAGTAAACAAAACAAAAAAATAATAAACAATGACACGGCGATGCTGGAACCTATCTCAATCGACACTGGGTCAAGGTGGGGTACACCCTAAACAGCTCACTGGACTACTGCAGAGCAACACACACACACACACACACACACACACACACACACCTAGGGGCAATTTGAAACAGTCAGTTAGCCTGTTTTTGGACTGTGGGAGGAAATACCTGGCAGTTATACACCACTGCAGTGCAAGGTCGCAGTGACCTTGACCTTTGACCTGCAATCTCCAATCAGGTCATCCTTAAGCCAAGGTGGGCATTTACGCAGCGTTTGAAAAAATATCCCTTAAAGTGTTCTTGAGATATCACAGTCATAGGAATGCAAGACCAGTGACCGCCAAAATCTAATCAGTTCAATCATCAAATCTGATTAGCCCTAAGATGGAGTACACTTTTACACAAAGTTCCAAGGAAAGCCTTTGAAGCCTTCTTGCGTTATCATGTTCATAAAAATGACAAGGATGGACAGATGTACATCCGGACAGGGAGACGAAACGAAACATGGACGTGTCGGTAAAGCCAGTCAGTCTGCTTCCTCTACTTTTCTTTCGGCTTCTCCCCTCAGGGGTCGCCACAGAGAATCATCTGTTTCCATCCATCCCTGTCCTCCGCATCCTCTTGTCTAAAACCTTGCTAGTTAAGTGTGATTTTCTCACCCACCCAGTCACCTGGTCGCTACACATACTCAGTCTGCAATCAGATAACCTACAGATAACCTACGGTATTCTCTGTTTAAAAAAAATGTGGGTAGGGCTCAAGCACTGAAGCAGGAATACCTGTAATGTGATTATGATATATACACGATTATAACTGTAATGAGGTTACAAATAACCACAGCCTTCATACTCACAAAACATAACATAACAAAGAATTTGAAATCACTGTGGAGAAGTTCTGCTTGTGCACCAACTGAGAGACTTCACTGGGCCCCAGTAATGCCAGCTGAGTTATTACTCAATTCCGATGGATGCCATGGCAACATCGCAGGCTATCACACAACACAAACACATATGCTAAGCTCATTATGGACACATTCCGCAGAATTGGCATCTTTAACCATAATTATTTTGGCTTGCATGAAACAGAACCTCTAGAAAAGCAACCAAGCGCTCTTAAAAGTGCAAGATAAAAAAAGAATTACATTAAACTGTATTTGTAATTGAATTCTCAGGAAAAAAAGCACTAACAAACAAAACAAGATGGTCTTAGAAAAAATAGCACTGAATTAATGTACACAAAATCATTGGGTTTGGACAAAAACTTTAAATAAATAAATTGCACTTGAATAGGCATGACTACTACAACTACTACTACTACTACTTTTCTTTCGGCTTCTCCCATCAGGGTTCGCCACAACGAATCATAGGTGTGACATTGTTTCATAATAAATTAAGATAAATTTGGTTGCCTCTGTGTTTACCATTGCAACTTCCATCTCTGTTTCTGTGCTCTGGTTCACAGGTTGGTTCGGTGGAACTGGACATTTCTGTACATATAAAATTGAGAATAATGCATTAACAAACATATATAAAGTATTAAAAGTGTAAAATAATGTTAACTACCACTATATATTGCCGAACACTGTATTTTGTATATTTGCATATAAAGATATATATACAGCGACCCCTCACTTTTTGCGGTTAATGGGGGGTCGGGACCCTTCGCGAACACCGAATTTCCGCGAAGTAGGATCGACCCCCCTGTCTGACGTATACGTACATGTATATGTGTATAAAATATCAATAAATACATATTCAATGCTATATATGCTTATAATAACAATTAAATATTTGAAAATAATGCGCAAGATGTAAATAAAATATAAATAATATAAAATAAATACATGTAAATTGTACATAGATGTAAATAAAGTGTAAGAAACGCCTTTTCTGTCACACGAATGCTCTGAAATGAGCTGTCCCAAACCGGAGTGGTAGTGAACCTGCGGACTTTCCCTTAACTTTTTCCTTGTTTACTAGTGAAAAAGTTAAGGGAAGCCGGCAAGTTCACTGCCAACTCCGGTTTGGGACGTGGCTGTAAAATCTCGCAAGCTGATTTGTCGAGACGAATTTCCCAGCAATAGAGGAGGCTGGGATCCGAATCCGCGTCAGTAGCGACCCCTCGCGGCACTTTCCTGAACTTTCCCTTATTTTTTTATTTTTCGATGAATATTTTTTAAAAATCTGCGATGCACTGAAGCCGAAGAACCTGAAGTGCGATATAGCGAGGGATGACTGTATACACACACACTACACATACACACATGTATTTAGCAGACAGGATGACTTGCCCTCAGCACAGTAGGCCATACATCCCTGTGTAGGCTGTAACTGATACACATAGAATTGCCCACAGTTACGCACGAAGACGGGCATTCGAAATAGACAACACTCCTTATTGGGCGAACTGAACAATTGCCAGGCAGCACAAGCAGTTAGCTTCTTAACCTCCAGGGGGCGAGGGAGGCTCTCCCCTTCAGCTAGAGAAAGCCACACTGGAGCTTGGGTACCACAGTGGTTCACCTAAAAGGATTACAGTAAACAATACACACTATATGACCAAAAGTATGTGAATGCACTGTGGAAACATCACATTCCAGATTTAGTTCCCTTTCACTGTCTGCTTTTTAGATAAGGTTTCACATTATGTCTATTTCAGGCAAAACTGGGCGGAGATGTTGTACACTCTGAACAGCTCACCATACCATCGCAGGGCCAACTTGCACACAATCATTCACACTTACATCCATACCTAAGGGCGATTTGTTTTTTTCTACATATATCAGTGGTCACTAAAATAATGAAAGCCACACTGAAATAACTATTATATATTTTACATTTTAAAACATTAAAAACTGTAATGCAATTTGCCCTACAGTATGCACATTTAAACCTGACATTACTTCTGATGGCAGCATGGTGGCGTTGTGGCTAGCATGTCAGCCTTAAAGCAAGATGGTCCAGATTTGAGTGCCGAGCTCAGGAAGTGTAGGGTTTGCGTATTCTCCCCTTTTCTCTTGGTTCTCTGGCTTTCTCTCACAGTCCAAAGACACACACATTAGGAAAAATAGCTCTTCCAAATTGCCCCTACGTATAAATGTAAGTGTGAATGTTTTGGGTGTGTGTGTGTGTTGGCCCGTCGATGATTTTTTAAAGCTGAACTAAAGAATTGACTTAAAGCTATTCAGGGTGTACCCAGTCTTTGACCAGACGTGGCTTTGATAGGCTCCAGCCTAACTGCCACCCTGGTAGAATTAAGTAATTCAGCAAAATGAATGGAGGAATTAACTAGTTTCTGAAGCTAATGAAACATATACATTATACCTCTACACACGTGGTGGGCATTTGTGCTGGTTTATCAAAAAGCAGGAATTTAAACCAGCCAGGTGTCAGGGTGTGGTCACAGATGAGCTTCTCCTGCAGGCCAGACTGAATAAACTGCTGAGAGCTGAAGTTTGTGCTCCGGAACGGGTTCTGCAAAACAGTGTAACCTCCTAGACTGCACTCAGGAGGATTCTTCTGTGTACCTATAATTTAAAAAAGATCATTTACATGAAGGGTTAATATGCACCGTGTCCTGATTTACCCATATTTTGGATACAATAAAAAAAAATACATGTTACATGCATTCTGCATTTGTAACTGAAGGGTGGCAGACACAATGCTGAAATTAAAAGCTACTAAAAAGTATAATTAATTATATTCATATCATCAATGGTTATTTATTCATTTAAAATAATAGGAATTTATAATAAAATGGGAGTCAGTGTAAAAAATTCTTTATCAAAATTGCAGGTCAGCCTATAACAGGTAATTAAATATGGTAAAGGAATAAAAAAATGCTGTTTCCCCAAACCTTCCAGCTGGTTATTTTGTTTAATAGTGACTTGCAGAATCAGCCAATCAGAATGCGTTTTAGTTTACGGTGGGTTGCAACAAGATATCCTATTGGCTGAATTGCTTTGGGCCTATGGCGTGCCTGGTTTGTGTTATGAATTCGTTTTATTTCTACATTAAAATGGTTCGTTCTTGTGGCGCTGTCGGCTGTGAAACCGTGCAAACGGTATTAAAGAAATCTCTTTTCACCGGTAAGCGTTTTTGTATTCTTTGTAAAACCGGAACCATGCTAATATTTATGGATAATTGCACAGCGTTCTCAGATACAGGCACTTAACACTGCACACTGACAGCCTGTTCCGCCTTGGCACCTTGAATCAGTGCGCATGCGCGAAAGGCGGTGTACCGGTTCAGACTGTGAGGTCTGAGGTCTCGGATCCCCTCATGGAGATGTTTGTAAATTATTTATTTAGCACAAAGTAATGTGTTAGTGGTTAAAACTTTTATCATGGGCAGTCTCAATTTACTTTTTACTCTGTCAGAGTCTGTTATTCGTGTTTATGAATGAATGAACTTAGTACAAAGACCTGAATAATAAATTAGAAAAGTAAAGGGGGTGATTATACCAGTCAGGATAAATTATTAAAGTACATTTTAATTACTTATCCTGACTGGTATAATCACCCCCTTTACTTCTCTAATTTATTATTCAGGTCTTTGTACTAAGTTCATTCATTCATTTTCTGAACCGCTTAATCCTAATTATGGTCGCAGGGAGGCTGGTACCCATCTCAGCCGACTCCGGGCGAGGGCGGGGTACACCCTGGACAGCTCGCAGGGCCAACACTCGCACAACCATTCACACTCACACCTCGGGGAGATTTAGAACAGCCACATGTTTACATGTTTTTGGACTGTGGGATGAAACCGGAGTACCCGGAGGAAACCCAGACAAGCACAGGGAGAACATGCAAACTCCACACAGAAATTCCCAAGCTGGGAATCGAACCCAGGCCTTCTTGCTATGAGGCGGACGTGCTACCCACTACGCACCGTGCTGCCTCTGTGCCGAGTTTCTGACTCTGGGCGAGGACAGAGTACACCCTGGACAGCTCACCAGCCCATTGCAGTAATATCATAATATTAATGTTAAAATTTGGTTTTAGTTACCTGGAACTTGAAGAAAAGGATGCTACACAAAATCCCTTATAACTATCATAGATATAATTTTTTTAAAATGTGATGCAACTCAAGCTAGCACACGAAGAAGTGCTGTATCTTGTATTAAATATGTGATTTCAGCAGCTGAATGGACCGCATTTTGAAGTTAGACTACAACTGTTTGTAATTATGTGAATGCATCCTAACCTGTGCACTAACACAGAAACTGTTCTAACAGATCAAAATGCCATCAGCCACGAACGGGTTGCAGATGTGTGTGAAGATGCAGTTCCTTAAACATCACAGAATGTCTCCAATCCAGAAACCTCGACCCTATCTTTCAGAAACACCAACGTTTTTCAGCTACTTCAGGAAAAACGGTGCTGCGACTCGGCCAAGAAGGAAATCAACAAGTGACATAGACTCCAAAGATGTTCTTCAAACACCTGCCAGAAGATGTGCTTCTCTAGAAACCATTCTCACAAAGAAGTTCTTTTCTGAGTTCCAATCATATTATATCACATGTTGCTGGTCCAAGTCTGAGTCTAAATCATATGACAACAATGAGCCTGAACCATTGTGTGATATAAATGAAGTCTTCCTTGGCCCTACTGAGGTCTCTCAACCTATTCTGATTTGGGAGAGAGTGGAGAGAGAGGAGATGAAGAGAAAAGCCCAACATGAGAGAGAACTGGCAGCGCGAGTCACTAAGCTGGGCCTGAACAGGAACTTTCTTGCAGACAGAGAATACTTACAGGAATATTTAGAGGAAAATGACTTTCAGCCTGAATACTACACAATCAGACCATCTGAATATATGTCACCTGAGGCTGTAGAAGCCATCTGAGGTATCTCTGGATGCTGAAAGTGAAGATAACCAACACTGTGGAAGATATTATCTTCATGTAAGGGCCAGCACTGGTGGCATCAATGACTAAGTTGAGTTTGGACTGTACTGTTTTAGCAAGCAGAGAAAATTATTTTCTAGAAAATTAACTCAGGACACCAGCACAAGACATCTCGGCAGTAACTAGTACGGACACCTTAAAGCAAGATTTACATATAAAAAAAAATGATTTCAAAAAAAATATTATATATTTATTTGTATGTTTTTAATACTTTTTTTATTAGTTTTTATGACAAAAATTAACAAAACAACAAGTTCAAACACTAGCCAAACATCACAGCTAGTCACCTGACGTCTTGATCAATCCAATGTGTATGGACTTTGGATTGGGGTTTCTACACAGCATTGCTTAGTTTATACACAATGTATCATCATAGGGAAGGCAAATTATATTTTAAAATCATTTCAAGTAGAATTTCAGTGACAGACAAAACAAAACTAAAATAACAGGGACTCCATGAACTACTTTCTCCATTCAACAAAAATATCAGCCATTTTCTCCACCTTGCACAATACAAGTCTCTTCTCAGTCTGAACAGTGAGATCAGTCCATCTCATGACTGTCTTTTATGATTTCCAGCCGGTTGGTAACCGTAGGTGGGCTAGTCTCTAACCATGTCTGAGTGACTGCCTTTTTTGCTGCTACAGTCAGTATTTTTAGAAGATATGTCACTTCCTGTTGTCCCTTCTGGTCAACCTCCGAGATAAAAGGTTGTGAATGTCAGGGGGCGAGCGAATAGTTTTGGAGATATTTACGCCAGAATTTCACTGTTTTTGAGGTAAATAAACCCTATTGTTTCAAACTTCTGAACTTTTCTGTGAGACATAGCCATATAAAACACACTTTGCAGCCCTTTTGGAGTTTCTTTTGGGTGAAAATCGTATGACAGCCGGTTTATGTTTATGACCTAAGGTAGTGATTTTGGCCAAGACCCAAAATTCGTAAATAATTGAGTTTTTTCATAAGATAACACCAGAGGACCACCTTAACTGTAATTGTATTTCTCTTTTAGTGCATAAAAAGTTTGTAGTATGTTATTTTCCTTTATATTACAATAAGCAGTAATACCTTTATTTCATTTGAAATCTGTGTCATGTTCAACTTATCGACATTTTTTTAATTCGTTCCACAAATTGATTTGTAGGTGTGCAATGTAAATGAGATGAGAAGGTTCAGATGTTCTTGATAGGCTGTCATTAACCTGTAATCTCCAGTCATTGCTTGTATAGGGGTACGCCCACCTCCATTCCCTTTCCATGTCCTTCCATTTGGTTCATATTTGGCATCACACAGAATATTACAGTTTTTAATGTGAATGGGAGATTAATACCTCTTTATTTATAGTTAATGCATTGTATCTAATCTTTGGTTGTTGTTTTTTTCCCTTTCCAAATAAAATGAGATTTGCTTTTCCCATTCATTAAATTGGCTGGAATTTTACAGAAACAAATAGCTGCAATAATCTGTGTTCAATAGACTTTTTTAGAATGTCAATTTTTCCATTGAAGCTTAGAGATGCTGACCAATTACCAACATCTCATCATCATCATCATCTTCCGCCTGATCCGGGGTCGGGTCGCGGGGGCAGCAGCCTAAGCAGTTAGGTCCAGACATCCCTCTCGCCCCGCCACTTCCTCCAGCTATTCCTGGGGGACACCGAGGCGTTCCCAGCCCAGCCGAGAGACATAGACCCTCCAGCGTGTTCTAGGTCGACCCTGGGGTCTCTTTCCGGTCGGGCATGCGCGAAACACCACACCAGGGAGGCGTTCGGGGGCATTCTACCAAATGCCCGAGCCACCTCAACCGGTTCCTCTCAACGCGGAGGAGCAGCGGTTCTACTCCGAGCTCCTCCCGGATGTCTGAGCTTCTCACCCTATCTCTAAGGGAGAGCCCCGCCACCCTGCGAAGGAAGCTCATTTCCGCTTGTATCCGCGATCTTGTTCTTTCGGTCACTACCAAAAGCTTGTGACCATAGATGAGGGTTGGAACATAGATCAACTGGTAAACCTCTTCACCACGATGGACCGGTACAAGCTCTGCTTTACAGCAGAGGCTGCAGCGATCCGCCTGTCAATCTCTCGCTCCATCCTTCCCTCATTCATGAACAAGACCCCGAGATACTTAAGCTCCTCCCCTTGGGGCAGGACCTCATTCCAGACCCGGAGGGTGCATTCCACCCTTTTCCGGCTGAAAACCATGGCCTCGGACTTGGAGGTGTTGATTCTCATCCTGGCCACTTCGCACTCCTCTGCGAATCGCTCCAATGAGAGCTGGAGGTCCTGGCTTGATGAAGCCAAAAGGACAACATCATCTGCAAAGAGCAGAGATAAGATCCTATGGCCACCAAACCAGAACCCCTCAACGCCATGGCTGTGCTTAGAAATTCTGTCCATATAAACTATAAACAGAGTCGGTGACAGGACAGCCTTGGCGGACTCCAACCCTCACCGAACACGAACTCGACCTGTTGTTACCAATGCGGACCAAGCTCTGGCTCCGGGGGTACAGAGACTGAATGGCCCGTAGCAACGGGTCCGGTACACCGTACTCCCGGAGCACACCCCACAAGATACCCCGAGGAACTGAAGCCTTCTCTAAATCCACAAAACACATGTGGACAGATTGGGCAAACTCCCATGCCCCCTCCAGGGTTCTGTAGAGTGTAAAGAACTGGTCGAGTTGTTTTCTTTCGTCTCCTGTCCAAATGTAATTTCAGACAGATTGCTGAGTGATCTGAGTTATCTCTAGTTCTGACAATTCAGAATTCTGTGTCTTATCATTCTGAAAAATAAAAGAAATAATCTATCCTTGAATATACCACACAGGGAACAGAGGAAAAGGTCTTTTATCTACTGGATGAAATTTCCTCCAAATATCAAGTAAGTCAATCTCATCCAGACCCTTTCTCAGTAAATTAGTTTGAAAATGTGCATGCCTTACTAATAAATGTGTCCAATTTACTATTTATCAGCCTTGCAATTCTAATCCAATCACTTCCAGTACCTTTTTTGGTTTGAATCACTTAGCGGGGGTAAATAAACAGAAATAAGGGTGGTCAAATGATTTTCTACTTTGCCTTGCACTAATATATATCTGCTTTCATTATCCCTGATCTTCCCAACCAATAAAAAAAAGAATTCTGTGTTAATATTGCTACTCCACACTTAATGTCCTGTGCTGAATGTGCTATATAATGGGTTATATATTCAAATCTTTTACTTTTTATGTTCATTTTATGGTAGGTGGGTTTCCTGCAAAAATATAATTGTATTATTCTCCCTTCTCTTCCTTGCCATTAGTTTACTCCTGTTAACTGGATGGTGCAAGCCATTTACATTCCAAGAGGTACACCCTAAACTGTTTACCAGATCATCGCAGGGCCAACACACACACACACACACACACACACACACACACACGCACACACACACACAACCACATGGTTCGTACAGGTGCTTAAATACGTTAAAAAATACTTGAAAAAATAAATTATATTTGAGGGCCCTGGAATTGCCGTCCCACTCCTTGAAAACCAAAGGTTTTCTTCCTCAGTCCTTGAATAATACTTGATTTTTGGCTTTGGGTCGATCTGCGCAATAAATGTATAACATTTTATTAGAAAGCTCTGATTGTTGTATCTTTTCTACAATAAAGTCAAAAGTAAATGTTTGTCAAGCGTCTGCTAACATATCGTCCCGGAAGTTCCTGTACGAGTATACGGCACTTAGTTTTACAACATGCAGTCCCCCTTTACAAGGTGCAAAAAAAAATGTGTTTCCAGCCACCTGACTGAGCCTACGTTTTCTCCCCGAAGTGATTATTTTCACTGAAGGGAAAAGAACCCATATTTTGCCAGAACAATAAATGTCTTCTAACATAACAAAGCCACTAGTTTTATCTTTAGTTTGTCACTCATCTGTATATGAACCATGAGTATGTGATAGTTAAAGTTATTATTGGATTGCTTTTCACTTGCTGAATGCAGATATGAATCACATTATTTCTGGAGCAAATACTAATGTCCAGGCCTGGAGCTGGCTTAGCTGCTACCATGACTTTGGCCACCAGAGGGCGGAATGAGCAGGAATGAGAGCAAAACTAAGCTGGTGTTGGTAAATTTAAAAGTTAAGGGGCCCTGACACTTGCACGAATTTTGGCCACGATTTTGTCGTGGCTAGTCGTGCCATTTTGGGGGCACAAACTGGGAATGCTCCCGCACTGTTCACAACTAATTCATGCATACTTCGGGCATAGTTCATGCATAATTCGCGCATAGTCGTGAACTCGTCGGGACGATGCAGGAGGATGCGTGCCAGTGCGTGGCCACTCCCAAAGAGAACCTCAGCATCTTCATCTCTGCGACCTCCAGCTCTGCCTCCTGTCTTTTCCTCAGTGCCAC
>JAQNCB010000013.1:9812811-9825774 GCA_030068295.1 Euristhmus nudiceps
CCGTGCTGAACGTAGTAAATTAAATCCACAGTAGATATATTTAAACATGTCTGTATAAGTTGTACAAATTAAAACACATGATAACTTACTCTCTGAAAACAAGGTCCCCAGAACTGCATGTGTTTAGTCAAAGCAAAAAGAAAATTGGTTTAAGATTTCTGTTGAACATTAGTACAGCAGGATAAGAGCCGTTAGAAAAAAAACATTCGCTGGATGAGCTGTACTTACAAATATTTCATCAGTTCCCAAGACAGCAATGAAATAATTGGCGTATCAAATAGAATATACACCAGGACTGTTTCAGTAAGCTTCAACTGACTCAAAAGACTTCTGCTCTCACCGGCTATTTGATCTATTCAGACGTGCAGACAGTGTTTTACACGCTAACACTAACACTATTGTATTTATAGGAATTACTGTAAAATAATGGTCATGAATACACTGTTAATAAAAATGTTTGAATGGAGTGATGTCATGGTTTGAAGAAAACAGCCTAAATATCATGCATGGAGTTCTCAAACAGGACATAATCATTCGTACAGAAGAAATTTGGATTATGAAGGATAGTACACATGAAATGGGTTCGTACGTCCAGTTTGCTAGGGTTGTGCATTGCAAAATTAACCTGAGGAAACTGTTAAGCCCAGCAATCCTGTTCTATCAGCTCCATATTATGCTTATAAACCTCTACAGTCATGATCGGGGTAAAAATCATAACACCACTGCTTTAAAGGACAAATGGCTTTTTTGGTCCAGTTTAGAACAGGGATGTCCAATCTTATCCGCAACGGGCCGGTGTGGGTGGCTATGGCTTCACCCAAAATGAGGATGTATTTCCCTTTTGGGCCCTGGTTCTCATGGTTTCTTTTTCACGTCAACTGAGGGAGTTTTTCCTCGCCACCGTCGCCACTTGCCTACTCATTAGGAGGTGTAGGAGTTGTAGAAAATGTTTAAACTCTTTTGTACTTTGTGAGCTCTTACTTTTACTGTGTAAAGCTGCTTTGCGACAACGTCAACTGTACAGATGAAACTGAATGAACTGGGTGCATATTTTTCACTTCAACCAAACATTAGCCATGCCTTCCACCTCTTGCAAAAAAAAAAAGACTAGATTGCACATCAGTATTTCTATTTTGAAGCCGGGTTGCAGCCATCTTGGTGAGCCCACTTTACTATTGAAAATTATGCTCAAATAGCATGAAAAGATGGGGAAATGGAAATAATTACATTATTTTTCTTTCTTATTTATCTTTTTTAACCAAATATCAGCAATGCAGAATAACTTTTATTAATTACAAATATCAGTGAAACTATTGACAATGTTACATGAATTTAAGGCACTCTGACTGTCAGCAGTAAAATGTTCATGGTTTTTGAGCTGTGCTATCTTTCAAAGGCTTCATTTTGAGAAGCAAGGTGGTCCCTCCAAGATAGCTGCCACTCAGCTTCAAAATTGAAACAGTATTGTGCAATCTAGTCTTTTTTTTTAAACCAGTGGAAGGTGTGCCTACTGCTTGGTTGAAGTACAAACCTGCACCCACACCAGCCTCTGCGGATAAGATTGGACATCCCAGGTTAAGAAGAAACTTAAGTGGTTTTGACACCCTTATAATTCCTGCAAGCTCCGAAGAGGAGGCGAATCAAAACCCAAGCATTCCAGACTGGAAACCAGTTTTCCAAACTACTCTCCATTCCTAAAGTCCAATTTGTTGTTTGAAGGTAAGCTCCTGCTGCTCTGCTCGCTCTCTGTGCAGAAAATCCTCTACAGATTCGCTGGTTTTGATTAATTCATTCATTTTATAAGCTGCTTAATCCTCATTAGAGTCAGGTGGAGGATGGCGCCCATATCGGCCAACTTTAGGCAAGGGTGAGCCATTGAAGGGCCAATACTTACACAACCATTCATACTCACACGTAGGGGTCATTTGGAACAGCCAATTAGCCTACTGTGCATGTTTTTCGGAGGAATTTCCGGAGGAAATCCACGCTTTGGGGTGCAAACCCTAAACAGCTTGCCAATTCATTTCAGAACCATCAAACACTCAACCATTCACACTCACGCCAAGGGGCAATCTGGAACAGCCATTTGGCCTAATGTGCATGTCTTTGGACTGTGTGAGGAAACTGGAGTACCAGGAGGAAACCCACGCAGGCACAGGGAGAACATGCAAACTCCACACAGAACCACATGAGTCTGGGACTCGAACCCAGGACCTTCTTGCTCTGAGCCGGACGTTCGAACCATTGTGCCACCATGCCGCCCTGCATGCTATTTGTAATAATAATAATAATAATAATTTATAAACAGTCTATGCTGCACAGTGATTAGTATGTCTGCCTCACAACACGATGGCCCGGGTTCAATTCCTAAGGCTCAGGCATTTCTGTGTGGAGTTTGCATGTTCTCCCTATGCTTGAGTGGGTTTCCTCCGGGGACACCGGTTTCCTCCCCACTGTCCCAAAAAACATGCACAGTATGCTAATTGTCACTTACAATTCACCCCTAGGTGTGTGTGGGTGTGTGTGTGAATCGCTGCATGAGTGTTGGCCCTGTGATGGCCTGTCGAGTGCTATGCCCTCGCCCAGAGTCGGCTGAGATAGGCGCCAGCCTCCCCGCGACCCTAATTAGGATTAAGCGGCTCAGAAAATGGATAGATGGATGGATTTTGGTTACTATAATGAAACCCTAAAGCACAAACCTGGGATCATTTCTAGGTTCTTATGTCAATCATTTGTCTTAAATAATAAAAAGATGTTCACTGACAGCCGATTTACTGAATTTGCGATCAAAAACACAAGAGATCAGTGCAGGATGCACCCAAAGAACAATCTCTCCAACTCTTCTGGTTCTGCTAAGTCCAAACAAAAGCATGAAATCGTGATATTGTTCTGGTTCTTTCTCCAAAGTCTGAAACTCACCAGGCTGCGCGCTAATAGCGGTGTGAAGTGCAGCAGCAGCCAGACAGATCAATCCCAGCCAAATATCCGCACTCATCTCTCTTCCTGGCAAACTTTACTCAAATGTCCGGGTGTCTTTTCGACGTTACGTCCCTCGGAAGCCGAGTCGAGGAGGAGACGAACGGAGTCGGGTTTGTTGTCACGGAGTATTCCTGACGCAGAATAATAACCACCTAATTTCAGGCGAGCATTCATCTAGTCGCGCGCGAGCGCCTGCGCCACTTCACTCCACATCACCGGCACTGATATCACAACCACAGACTCCCCACTCCTTACAATCCCACCGGGAACATCACACACTGCATATTTCTGTTTGAAAAGACTCCCTGTAAATATTCCTTACATACCGTCGGTGTGCCTTTAGAGGTGAGAAAACTAGAAATGCACCCAGGGAGTGCAGACCTCCACCAAGCTAATGCAATCTATAAAGTCCAGGAATGTTTTGTGATTTTGATTTACTGTATTAATCCTGCAAGGGAAATTATTGCCTCTACATGTAACCCAATGCAAAATGAACAGTGCAGTGGGTTGCCACACACATTGGGAGTGCCCGGAGTGCAGTTTGGGGAGGGGGGGTTGATGCCTTGCTCAAGGGCACTTCAACCATGAATGTGGAGGAAGGGAAGATGGAGCTCACTCCACCAATGCCACACATTTTTCCTGCTGGTTCAGGACTCAAACCAGCAACCTTTCAGTCCCGAAGCCCTCGCAGGGACAACACTCATGCAGCAATTCACACACACACACACACACACACACACACACACACACACACACCGTAAGTGCCAATTAGCATACTGTGCATGTTTTTTGGACAGTGGGGAGGAAACCGGAGTCCCCGGAGGAAACCCACTCAAGCATGGGGAGAACATGCAAACTCCACACAGAAATGCCTGAGCCTTGGGAATTGAACCCGGGCCATCGTGTTGTGAGGTGGACATACTAATCACTGTGCCGCATAGACTGTTTATAAATTATTATCTTACTATTAGGCTACGACTGCCCCATTGTTTAAAATAAATAAATAAATAAATAAAATCCTTCAGAACCTTCCTGGATCTGAATTTGGATCACTCCCAAAATTTAACCAGTTCCCAAGACAGTGTCATTTGGTTAAAATTTCCCAGAAATCCGTCATTAGTTTATGAGATATCATGATCACAAACACATGACCAAATCTCATACCCCCCTGGTGGAGGTGATAATAAAAACCCAGCTGTAGCTGCACTGAAGCAGGCAGCGCTGAGAGTGATCCACCCCTCAACAACATAGCAGTGGTTTCTGCATTCCACTGGAAATACAGGGTTTCATATCAGCTGCATGAATTCTAATAAAGTCTACCCACCAACTAGAATGCATTCTGTCTAATAAGTTTTGATATTTAAAAAAAATAATAATAAGAGGAAATGTCTCCTGGTTTGCCAGTGGCCTCATTATTCCTGCAGCATGCATATCTTTGTGCCTCTGGTACAGTAAGAATGCAGGTGGGTTTTATACTGGCCTTTTACCAGTAAGATATCATTTTACTTGATACACAGGATATCTTATTGGTAAAAGGTTAGTATAAAACCCACCTGCATTCTTATATCCGTCACATTTTGAAATTCTATGAGCAACAAGTTTCTATGATGATGATGATGATGATGATGATAAATGCACTTGGGGCGATTGTGTTTGTTTTTATTTGAATGTTTTTGAGGGGAGAGGAATAAATAATTAATTTCCCTAAATTTATAATCATGTGGTGGCGTAATGGTTAGCACGTCCTCGTCACGGCAAAAAGGTCCTATGTCTGAGTCCACTCGGCGAGGGGCATTTTTGTGTGGGTTTCCTCTGGGTGCTCTGGTTTCCACCCATAGTCCAAAGACTTGCATATTAGGCTGACTGGCTGTTCCAAAGTGCACCTAGGTGTGAGTGTGAGCGTGAATAGTTGTGTGAGAGTGATGGTCTGGAAAGCTGTTCAGGGTGTGCCCCACCTTCACCAAGAGTTGGCTTAGATAAGTTCCAGTCTCCACTGACCCTGGTCAGATAAAGCAGTTTGGCAAATGAATGAATGAAATTCACATTTATAAGGACTTTCTACGAGACCTTCAAAGTCACGGGGGTGGCGTCACCCATGGCCCTTTCTGTGTGGAGTTTACACGTTCTCTTTGTGCCTGCGTGGGTTTTGATGAGGCTGCTTCGGTTTCCTTTCAAAGAGATGTAGATTATGTAGACTGGCAACCCTAACCTGCCAGTATGTGTTTGTGTCTGCCCTGTCATAGAATCGTGACCTGTGCATGGTGTATCCTGCCTCTCTATCATCTGCGATTATTTCCATTTTACCTGCGACCTTCAATATATAAGCGATATTGAAAGTAAATGACACTAGCACTGGCTTCCATATTATTCACTAACATACATACACATATCCAGTATTTTACCACCTTCAAGAAACGATGTTTGTATTGGAGCACATCAAGCCATGAAGAGATGTTAATTAATAAGTTAAATGGGGTGCGTTGGGAAGAAGGAAAACGTTTAAAATGTGCAAGGCATGGGACCACCCAGGACCAAGGTTGGGATCCCCTGTTCTAATGAGGGCCAAAAGGATAATAAGGAAATGGGTTTTGGTTCTAAAGGTGCCGACGTCTGTGATGTGTTTGTGCAGCTTAGGCCACATTCTCAGGACAGGATCTCTCAGCACTACCACGCGGTAATCACGGTGTCCTGATTACCCGAACAAATAAATAATTGTAAAATAATTGTTTGTGCCTCTGTTTATTTTAAATTATTTAATATACTAAGTGTAAATATATTTATAACAGAAATGATTTAGAACTTGAACATTAAAACTTCACAGGGTTCATTTAACGTTTTTTAAATTAATTTATTTTATGGTAGAAACACAGTGTGATAACATGGAGTGTAGAAATGTAAGGAACTGTCATATGTTTACTCATCACATCAGAGAGCAGGAGAAAAATAGAAGGAAATAGAGAGAGGGACAAGAAAGAGGAAAGAGGATACTCTTAAAGCCTACTCTTCTGTCCTCTTCATGTATGGTTTGTTTCAGACATGTTGTCGCTGTGATATAAAGTTTTCTCCTCACAGGCAATCTCTCAAATGCCAAGCAGTAGCCACACGCGCGCCGATGCCGGAAAGCACATTTGAACTACGGTGTGTGGCAAGGGGCGTTCCGCTCAGAAAAGCGCGATTGAGTCACTTCATCGTCCAGACGAGTTCTGTCACTGCAACACATACTTCACACATACTTCACGCATCCCCCGCATCGTCCAGACGAGTTCACAAACAGTCTGCCCATATTTCACGGCCCGGTCACAAAAATTTTGCGTGACCAAGATTTTGAAAATTTCAAAATTCTCGTCCCGACATGGCACGCAGTCATGACGGGTGCATGCACAGACCACGCTGGTTTACGCCGGTTTACAACTAGTTTGCGCATTGTTCGTGACCATTACATGCCACTACTTCGTGCAAGTGTCAGAGGGCCTTTAGGTGTGTGTGTGTGTGTGTGTGTGTGTGTGTGTGTGTGTGTGTGTTTGCATGTGTGTGCAGCTGACATTTTCTCCCCTCCTGCCTTTTAACCCAATAAAAGCCAGGTGTGACCTTTTGTCCTATTGAGAGAACTGCCTGCAAAGACACTCAATCTGTTTTAGCCCACATGTGCCATTTACAATAGCAACTCGTCTCCTGCATGTCTGTATATTCAATATACTCTCATTCTTTCATTCATTCATTTTCTAAGATGCTTAATCCTAATTAGGGTCATGGGGAGGCTGGCGCCCATCTCGGCCGACTCAGCGAGGGCAGAGCACTCGGCAGGCCATCGCAGGGCCAACACTCAAGCTCACACCTAAGGGAGATTTGTAGGGGGTGATTTGGAACAGCCAATTAGCCTACTGTGGATGTTTTGAGACAGTAGAAGGAAACCAGAGTACCCGGAGGAAACCCATGCAAGCACGGTGAGATCATGCAAACTCCACACAGAAACACCCAGGGTGGGAATCGAACCCAGGTCTTCTTTCGGTGAGCTGGACGTGGTTATATTTTCAATTTTTATTTTCACCATATGCAATCATAGAAGATTGTTTCTATGTTTTTTTTTTGTTTGTTTGTTTGTTTTTTCTTCCATGAAGAGTTCCTACAGGGTGGTTAGTAACCTTGCTGCAGGGTCCATAGTTTTGCATGTTCTTCTTGTTTCTATCACCTGTGGTTCATCTTGGTTCTCTGATTTCCTAACGCATACCAAAAATATGACTGCAGGCTTTAGATGCGAATGTTTGTGAATGGTACATAGATGTGGTCACTGTGTCGTCCATCAGGATTTGTTTCCTGTACCAGACCTCTAAAGCTTCTAGCAACCTCTGTTCATTGTTCCCAGAGCTTCACACTCAGAGTTGGCTGAGATGGGCACCAGCCTCCACGCGACCCTAATTAGGATTAAGTGGTTCAGAAAATGAATGAATGAATGAATGAATGATTATTGTTATTGTTATTATTATTGTTGCTATTGTAGCATTTTGACACTAGATGGCAGTGTTACAGAGGCTGCTGCTGTTTGTTTTACTGTAGTGTGATGAAAACCTGATCCTGGAAATTTGAAGCTTAGATCTCAGTTCCTGGAAGCAAGTGAGTCTAAATTATTTATTTTATTATAGTACTAATGTCATTATTAATGCAACATTGTAGGAAATGCTCAATCCACTCATGTATTTCTCAAATGGGACTCCTCAGCTTTTTTCTGAAGTGAAGATTAGGCTGATTAGATCTGGTTTGAAACTAAAATGCAATCTTGAAGGGAAGGGAAATTATGGTATGAAAAATAATCAAGTAACTGTTTTTATTTATAGATTTGTTACAAATAAAATGTAAAAAATCCAATCAGGAATCCAGTCTGAGCCAAATTGTCCAAAATGTGGGCCAGCAACGGACATCATCACCTTCAAACCAGAGAAACCCAAATGGGAAGCAAGAGAGAATCATCCATTCACATTCACACATATGTGATTAAACTCCACTGAATTTCATCTGTATCTCAAATGATTAAAAAAAACCCACACATTTAGGAATTACAACCTTTTTTATGTTTTCATTTTTTCAGAGACTCGTAAATAATTGGACAAAGTACGTACAGCTAAATTTTGTTTCTATTACTTGGATCACTTTGTTGATCACGTAAAGATCAGATCTCACAACCATCATCCCGTTTCTGTGTAAAGTTTCCTCCGTGTACTCCGGTTTCCTCCCACAGTCCAAAAACATGCACAGTTGGCTAATAGGCTGTTCCAAATCTCCCTTAGGTGTGTGTGTGTGCGCGAGAGAGAATGTGATGGCCTGGCGAGCTGTTCAGTGTGTACCCCGCCCTCGCCCAAAGTCAGCTGAGATGGGCGCCAACCTCCCCGTGAGCCTAATTAGGATTAAGCGGCTTAGAAAATGAATTAATGAATATATAGGACGTAAAAGTTATATAAAAGAAGACAACACACGTCCATGCATGCATTTGATGTATATGTAATCACACAATGTGCCGCTCGTGCTCTTCTACAGCCTCCACACTGCGGCTCTTTATGCAAAAGCCGCCTAGACTTGCACCTGCACATTGCGTCATAGTGGATGAAGCGCGTGCTTCTCAGCGACCAATCATTTCAAAGGTAAACAAATGAACAGCTCAGTGCTAACTGCCGAGACTCAGACCGAGTGAAGCGTTTGTGCTGCGTGGAGGCTGTCGGAGAGGCTCGAATTTACATTAAAAAAAGGTGGAAAAAGTTTAGTAAACAGTACTGCTCGAGTGGTAAGTTAAAATAATATTGTCCCCGACCTTTCTGAAAGTGTTTATTACAGTGGAGTATATATAAAATTAGCGGTTATAATATAAACTCCTGTGGTGAGTCGGTTGGGTTTTGTGCTGCGTTTGCATGTTTAATTGCGAGTTGTGTTCTGCTGCAGGAAGGTTTACATTTTAGGGAATAAATTAATGCCTGACGTTTCTGTTCTGTATATAGAAGTTATACTTATCATTATACAGCATGTTTGTTTATAAAAGCGAGGCCACCATTAGCATTTTATTATTCTGGAAACTTCCACTCAAACCATTTACACTGAAACTGTGTATCTCAAACATTTCATATCATATTAGCACTTTCCCAAGTTTTATTAGAAGTGTATTTAGATCCAGCTTTATATGTGGCACAAGTTGCCGAACTATAAATAAGAAAATAATTTTTGTATAAATGAATTAACAGTTATAGACTTGAACAGCAGCATCCTCTGAGCCTGAGGTGAAGAACTGTTTTAGTGTACAGTGTATACTACATGGGAACACAAGGTAAAACGCACTAAAAGGGGACTTTTATTGGTTATTTTTTTGAGTCAAAACAGACTGCTGAGCTCTGAGCACTCGCACAAGGTATGCCTTGTCTCAGTAATGGCATCTCGAACTCTAAAACCACATCCACGCAGGTAAGGGAAGGCTGCAAAGCGAAATCGGTGATTGAAGAATTAAGCAACAGGAGGCAAAATTGTTTCAGGCGACGCAAAGTTCGACTGATCTGAACTTTCCCACGAGCCATGAGAGCAATCACCAATCAGAGCTTAAAGATCAGTGATTGACAGATTCCACCAAACACTGCGTTCCCAAAAACCAGCAGCAGAGTGACTCACTTGTCGCTCCCTTTGTGAACCCAGTTTAAAAGGTTAGAGTGCATACCAAGTGAAAACCGCAGACTAAAATCAGATTTTTTTTTTAGATAATTTTTATGTAATTGTATAATTACAGAGGCGGGACAAGTTTGCTCTGGACTGAACTAAACACTGTAGCTAACAGTGGCTGTAGTTTATTCCGTACTGCATGGAAATGGAAAGTAAACCTATCACCGTTAACAGTGCGTCACGTTTAAAGGCACGTGATCCCACTTGCACCTTCATGCTCCCAAAAACTAGATTTAGGGGAGCAAAAAATATTACGCTCCTCACATTTACCCACCATGTTTTTCCCGCTATGCCCGTGAACTCCTGACAATCCCCAAAGCTGATTTCGTAAGGTTCGTAAAAGTTTGATTGGAATACCCATCACTAAGATCATTTCTTTCACAACGAGCACTATGATTGGTTGATCTCATGTTTCGTATCCAATCAGCATTTGCGTTGCATGGTTGCAGCCTTGAGTGCCACTCACGCAGGAGATGCACCTAAAGGAACACCTTCTGGCACAGCAGAGGGTCCACCATATTGAAAAGTAGTTTGCGGATGACGAAAAGAACCAAAACGGACCTTTTGCAATTACGCTTAAAGTGGGGCTGTGTTGAAGCTAAATAAATATTTACAGACACAAAATATGGTAAATGTATTCAGGATTCTAGTAAAAGTTCATTTTGATGTTTTTTAGAGATTTTCCATTGGGTAGCAGAGTCTGAAATTGTGATGCGTACAAAAATGTTGATGTGATGTTCAGAGAAGTATCACTTAAATCAGTCATTAAAAAATTAATTTGCAATTTGGCTCATGCAGAAAATGAGAGTTTGGAAGAAACACATTACCCCAAATCCAGCCTCCTCTTTTCGACCTGCTGCGCATGTGTATTTGGTTGCGGTCTAACGGATTTGGAGGGATATGGTATCGGTCCGTTGGTCATTTGGTACCGGGGCCTCACAAAGGCTGAATACATTTTTTTTATTAATTATTGGAGTCTGAAAGATCTTTTATTTTGAAAAAACGCTTTTGTGTCTGGGAGTCCATGGGTGCTATTTGGCCGAGCTCTCACGGGAGGGATGGATGGCTTACGCTTACTTCCCTGTCACTCACAACGAGCGCCAGCCAATCATGGGCATCTGTTAGCTCATTCTTACAAGGGGGTAGCAAGTTAAAGTTGGGTTAGCAAGTTAGAGTTTGATAAATCTGTAAAATTTCTAACATTAGCCTCAAATTCTGACTATTTGTTGCTGATCACCTGTGTTTTTTGTTTCTTTTGCTCATTTTTCCTCAGAGTCTGAAGTGTAATACAGAAGTTCACCTATGGATTTTTATTATTCCCTTCTCTTAATCTGACCCCGTGCCGGATAAAAATGGGAAACGGGCTTTCTGATCACTCCAGTGTATTTTGTAATCTTCCTTTCTGGAAGACTTTGCACATTACAATTTTGGGACTGGACTCTGCAGGCAAGACCACTGTCCTGTACAGATTGCAGTTTAATGAGTTTGTCAACACCGTGCCTACGAAAGGATTTAATGCAGAGAAGGTCAAAGTGTCCCTCGGTGGCTCGGGAAGGGTGACCTTTCACTTCTGGGACGTCGGGGGCCAGGAGAAGCTGCGGCCACTCTGGAAGTCGTACACCCGCTGCACAGATGGCGTCATGTTTGTGGTGGACTCGGTGGATGCCGAGAGGATGGATGAGGCCAAAACCGAGCTTCATAAACTTGCACGCTCGTTGGAAGGTCAGTGTGTTCCCATGCTTATTGTAGCAAATAAGCAGGACCTGAGGAACTCTATGAGCCTGGCGGAAATTGAGAAGATGCTGGCGCTGGGTGAACTCAGTGCATCGACGCCTTGGCACCTGCAGGCTTCATGTGCTATAATTGGTGATGGTTTACTGGAAGGACTTGAAAGCTTGCATGATATGATCCTCAAACAGAGAAAGAAGATAAAGCAGCAGAAAAAGAAGTGATGGGAATGTATCGAAGGCAGCTGAAGCGCTAAGGGATGGAACTTGTTCAGGCATGGTATTTGACCATGGAATTTATTATCAGCTCACTGAGTTTTATCAGTTTCATAATATAATTGTTTATTTAAAGTCCATGGTTTTAAACCAATATTTCTATTGGATGGTGAGTGTAGATTTGAAGAGGCAGGCTTTAAAGTACATTCCATGTTGAAGGAACACTGATGAAAGAAGTTTAAGTGTTAGGTGTGTGTGTGTGTGTGTGTGTGTGTGTGTGTGTGTGTGTGTGTTAGTCATCAGAACTGTATGTGTAATATTTTGGGTTAATGTTGGATCAATAGCACTGGATAACGACTACTTCCTGGATCAAACATAAGCAAATGAGAGGGTTTGATCCTAATCTACTGTATTTTATTCTTTTTGAGTTTGTAACACTGCATCTCATTTTGATGTGTGTGTGTGTGTGTTGGAGGGAGAAGAAGTGTGTGTGTCCCCTTGTATTGTTTGCAAGCACTTTAGATAACACACGTTTATTACAAGTCTTAAAAACATTTTGCTTCATATTTTATTAATCAGAATAAATACTCCTGGATGTATTTCCATGCTTGGGATTTTACTGGCTCTCTTTTCACTTTTGATTGTAGAACAGTGCTCATTAAGATAGTTTGATGAAAAAATGGTGATTAGGATATTATTTCAGTTTTGTTTTAAGTACATCACTGCTGACTTTTGCTGTTTATTTTTTAACGAGAACAGCCAAACAGTGGTATCATAGTCCAGTGTGATACAGTATACCCTTATTATTCGTGGGGGTTACGTTCCTTCCCCCTGCGAATCCCGAAAATCCACGAATTATTGATGCAGTTTTAAAACGCCTATATATGATATTATATACACTAAAATATGCTTCCCAAACACATTCTAATGACAGTCGTACTCATTAATACAGTAATAATGTAGTAATGATAATAGTAATGATAAAGTAAAAACATTTTAATTTTAATACTAGTTTAGGTTTTTGTCCGGCCCTCCCAAGGTAGTAACCTGTGATGGACCAGCGTCCCATCCTGGAGGAGTTGAACTCCTAGTCACTTCACGCTACAGAAACCAGGGATAAGCACCGGCACTGATGAGCCAACGGGCTCGGGTGGAAAAGCCCGCAGACCTTACCTTACCTCATCCAAGGTAATTAAAGAAATTACGTACTGTATCCTCTCTCTCTCTCTCTCTCTCTCTCTCTCTCTCTCTCTCTCTCTCTCTCTCTCTGCATCTCAGTGTCCATCTTTTGCTCGTTGTTGCCACTGAAATGCTTTTCCTACAACCACATTTACCGCAATCATTGGATTCA